>JAUZST010009377.1:0-13014 GCA_034779995.1 Parotocinclus haroldoi
CAGTGGATATAGTCTTGTGTATAGATATTGTACCTTGTGTGCATTGCTAAAATGGCCATTGATGCTGATAGCGGCGTCAACTACATAAACAAACAAAAAACTGGGTGGAGGGGGCAACCCATTTGTTGTGGACTTACTTATCAAGCATTAAAACATTACTCCACTGAACTCCATGTGGATTGTGCGTATTGTGTATTGCAGAGTCAGCAGGCCAGGTTGGCCACACTGTACCTGCCTCTGTTTGGGCTTCTTCAGGAAAATGTCCACAGACTCAACATTAAAGAAGCCACGCCCTTCACCAACAGCATTTCTAGCAGCGTAAGTCTGACGCCTAGTGGATGCAGATCATAACTACAACTCTAACTGCTCCGGTTCTCCAGGGTGCTCATATGTTATGGTCTGCCTTGCATTACAGAATGTACGCGATGAGCCTGTGCTGAGCAGCTCTCTTATGACACCCAGTAAAGCAGCGAGTCACATTGAGAGCAGCTTGCATAAGGACGTGTTTGGAGTCATCTCTGGAACAGGTGAGCAAACCGACCCGCTTAGCAAAATGTTTTATTATAATAAAACCAGTAAGGGATGCACTCGTTAATCGTTCATTAGAAAATGCAAAATGCTAAGAGTGGAAATGGATCTTTTGGGTCATGGCTGTTTATGCAAAGTAGAATTATATATATATGTTTTAAAAACACATTAGAACTTCATTTTAATGAACTGGTTTTAGATAAGACTAATTGCAGCCATAAATCTGACTAGTAATGAACGGTCTCAGATCGCTCGACCGTACCATAAATGTGGTTACTGTATGTCTTTAAATAGTTTGGTATTTGTTTTGAGTATATGTAGTGCATTTAAAATACGAACAATGATTAAACTTGAGAGCAAGCATACTTATTTATTATTGCCTTATTATTTGATATCAATATTATAATAATCTTGCCTATATTATTGTCTGCCTTCTAGTAACCCCACATGCGTCCTCCACTCCGAACATTTCCGTACGCCATGCCGACTCCCGCTGCTCCCTCATCAGCACTGACTCAGGGAGCAGCCTACAAGAGCGTGGCAATGACAAACCCCACATGGCTGATAAGGTACTGTTCACCTGCACAACTATTCACTGTGATCCTTGTGCACAGCTGTACAAACATAGTGTGCATGGTCATTTTTTAGGAGGGCAAAGATTTTTTTTTTTTTTTTTTTTTACAATTACAAGTGTCACCCAGGTGGCGATGTTTACGGTATAGTATCCCGAACTGATGTGTAGGCATATCTGCCTGTTACACAGCCATACCAGTCCGTCTAAGTATGTCATGCAATTTAAGAGGGATGTTGATTAAGAGGCAGCATGGCTGTTATTATCATAACTGTGTGTGTGTTTGTGTGTGTTTGTGCGCTAACCTGGACACGTTTGGTTGCCTCCTGGCATTAGCGAGAACAGTTTGCACGCAGACATTCCACTGGCATGCTACGTTCCGTCTCAGAATGTGAGGACACGATGCTGTCCACAAGACCCAAACGTCAGACCATGGACTTCTCACTGCTGTCTGCCCCCACATTCAGCCATCGAAGTCCTAACGACAACAACAGAACTGTCCAAGTATTACATCAGTACAATCTGAGCGCTCAATGCCTGGTGCACGCAAAACCACTTTCAGATATCTGAATCACTATACCAGTTCCACTAAACTACTGTCACTAAATCCACTTAGGGACGCATCGAGTCACGACCAAGACTGGAGATCAAGATTTTTTTCGCCATACAAGAATAGAAAGAAGAGAAATAGGGAAAAAACTGTTAGTTTGTAATTCACTTTCACATTATCATTCATTATACATGGTGTATATAACAAATAAATACATAATATTATATCTCATAATATAGTTTGTAAAATGTAACATTAATTAATGTCAAACCTAACATTAATTAGCCTTGGTCAGACTAAGGTTATGTGACGGTGATGATTCTGTTTCCCTTCTTCTTACATCTATTTTGTTATTTCTTTTGAATTTTATTACTAATTAAAATTGTATTATTGATTTAAATTGTATTATTTACTTAAGTTTACAATTAATACAGCTTGGCTATTTCAATTAACATCTAGGCCACCCATGTAGGTCGGGTCCCTTTTTGACTCTTGGTCCTCCCAAGGTTTCTTCCTTCTAGATTCAGGGAGTTTTTCCTTTCCACTGTCGCCCTAGGCTTGGCCTAGATAATATAAGATTATAAAGCTGCTTTGAGACAATGCTCCGTTGCCAAAAGCGCTATGGAAATAAATTTGAGTTTGACTTCTTCCCTCAAACTTGATAAAGATCGCCACAAAACCACCTGAATATAGAAAACAAAATCTAGTTTGGCTATGTTTATTAGTATTAAATCTAAAAACCTAATAATATTTCAATCTGCCTTTAAACAAAGACTTTCCAACACTATACGAAGTAAAGCAATAATGATCTTTTCACTGTTATCCGATCTAAGTGCAACTTTTATTTATGCATGTTGAGAGAATTCTGTTTAAAGGTCATATATGATAGAAAAAAATAAAGTTCAGTTTAGATTTCAATGTTACTCAGACATGCACGTCGGATTCGGCTGGTTTCAATAACAGTTTTCGAGTCCACCTTTCCCCAAGACAAGACCGAGACGAGACAAAGGCCACTCGTTTATGGTCTTGAGACCGACTTTGGTCTCTACAATACCACTTTCAAAAAGCTGAATACGCATTCACAAGACACCGCTCTCAAATTCTGTCTCAATCTAAAACATCGGAATCATTATACCATTCATCTAACACTGATTATATACTGGATCATTTTGTACCCGGAGTTATTCTGACCTGGTCAAAGGCTTTGATGGTGAGCCAGCCTGAGTGAGATCTGCACGGCGTCCAAAATGGGTGAAACAACTGAAAAAAGGGACTGTTATGGCCTAGTGATTAAGGTACCAGAAAGTCCAGGGTTCAAATCCCACCTCTGCCACAGTTGGGTCCCTGAGCAAGGCCCTTAACCCACAATTGCTTGGATTGTACACCTGTATTCATTGTCAGTCGCTCTGGATAAGGGCGTCTGCTGAATGACATAAATGTAAACAATGGAGTGTGCAGCAGGCATTGTGAGTCTCACGGTTAGTGTGTTTGTGTGGTTTCACGGACCCCTTATGTAGTACGTGAGGGGAAACTGGTGTGTGCAGTCTGAACCTAAGCATGTCCGTTTTTGGAGTGTACTTCCTTTGTACTGGTCTTTTGCCAGTAAACAAGACCTTTCCAGTAGTGGTTTGGCGTTTTTGATGGAAATATCATTATCATAATATAATGATATGCAAATCTACATATCCCATCCGTTATGATATACATTTCAACCAGGGATTTCTTTTCGTCATGTGAAGCGCTTTCAAATTGTGTGCGCGTGCTTTGCTCCGTTTAATAAAGCACATAAAACGCCGCTGTAACACCGAGCTAAAATAGGCCACTGCTGTGCAGACATAGCCTCACACTCTCTATGCAGACAATTTACAAGATTTCTGTGGTTTATGCTTCTCCTACTGGCAAAGGAAAATGGATTTTTTTTTTTCTGCCAGCCTGTGCTGTGGTAGACACATCAGTTCCAGCTGATGTCATTTCTGCACGTATTCCAGACGTTAGTACTCTATAAGGTCTCACTTTGTATTCCATGTGCTCAGTAAAATGTTTATGACTTAGTGAATAATAATAATAAGTGAATGCGGTTGTCCCTGAATACAAACCGGGCCTCTTGGAGTGTATGATGGTCTGACCTGAGATAGCACTAAGGCTCATTGTTTCCATGATGTGCAGAAAGATCTGATTTCTGTCTCTGTCTGGCAGTGCCCTGTAACTGCTGCTCTGGGTGGATCTCTCCTACGCTGTGATAAACTGGAGCAGGCTGAAGTGAAGAGCATGTTAATGTGCTTCCTGCATGTGCTCAAGAGCATGTCTGAAGGTACACACACACATTCACAATTCCGTGGACTCAGGAGCAGTCGTGCACACGATACATACCGAACTGTGCAAAAATCTTAAGCCACCATCAGATCAGCTATTCCGCTGCCTTAGCAATGACATACTGACCGTATATAATTATTGGTCTCTTTATTTGAGCTCTAGCAGAAAATGTGTATGCAGTATTCAAACTGAAAAATAAACCAAAACAAATCAGAGCTTAATGTGACCTCCTATTATCCTTTTTGGAATAGCAGCATCTGGCAGCTTCATCACTGTGCCAAGTTAACCCTTCTTCAGTCTAAGGGTTACACATTTTTTGGGAGGTTGAGCAGCCAAGGAACCACTTTTTTTGAAAGGAGAACGGGGTGAAAGGGATACGATATGCTAAAGGTCACAAAGATTGGAAGTTTAGACAAATACTAGTTTGAATTTTGTGTCCGGTCGTCAATAGTATGTTATCTATGATCATTATATCACTGCTAAAACAACAACTGTAATGGCGGCCAAGGACGTGGTCTAAGAATGGTGGCACAGTTCTGTAGATATGCAGACATATCAGAATGTTTATTGGCTGTAATATGTCACGTCCGGTGGCACAGAAATGAATTTCAAGATTGCACACAAATAAAGGACCATACCACCTGACTCTATGGCAATATGAGTTGTACAGTCATGAGTGACGTTTTGTTTTCATATTGGAATACCAGTCATCCATCACAGCGCTGGGTAGAGCGCGAGGTCATTACAGGGTACCATAACTGCACCGCCTGACTTTAATATCTGGGAATGAAAAAGGCGACAGGGCGTCACCCAACACCGTGCCCCCATTAAGAACCAGCTGTAGACGTCAAACCGGCGGGGCAGTCCTATAATAAAAGCCTGAGGCAGCACGTGTGGGGAAAGTCCGTAAAATAATAAACTGCAGAAGACAAACCTGATTATAAACAATGATATAACAAAATATCTGTAATAGATATAGCGGATCAAACCACTTTTTCACTACGAAGACCTCTCAAAGGTCGAGAACCCCCACCAATCTGCCATGGCTGATCCATACAACGTCATTCCAGAATGGATAAAATACAAAGAGGTTAGAAACAAACTAAATCTACCAGAGGACATGAATGTTCATGTTAAATGTGCGTCAAAATAAGATCCTGAGCTTCCCCGACGCCATAGGAATTAAGTCCCAGCTGTAACTTATAGATGAATATAAATAAACAACTAACACATTAAACATTCTGCCATGAATAAACCTGAAAAAGTGATTTGTTAAAAACACAAAAGTCCAGCCTGGGGTTCAAACCCAAGTTTAGGGAAATACATATCCAATGGTTGGATCGAAATAAATACAACCCTTTCTTTTCCTCAGATGCTCTCTTTACCTACTGGAATAAAGCTTCCTCTGGAGATCTGATGGATTTCTTTACTCTGTTAGAGTAAGTCCTGCATCAGCGCTTTACTAAAAGTAAAAGGAACGGCAGGGTTTCAAAAGATTTAGGAAGCATGTTGTTTTTTCTCGCTCCTTTTTCAGACTCAGCCTTCACCAGTACAGGTATATGGGGAAGAGACACATTGCCAGGTAATGTTTTTGTCTTCTGGTGTTTTTAAAATACCTGTTAGACTCATACTGTTAACTGAAATTGTTTGCCATGTTTAGTATTGATTGATCCCGAGGTGTTGTACAGATACAGTGTTTGCATTACATGTTTAGATATTTTAGCTGTGAAATGGGAGGGTCCTAACCCGGTACTTACGGTTATCACTAACCCTTCGCTATTTAATCCTCTATTTGTGCACATGCTGCAAATATAAAACGCACGTGCGTAAATACGTTCGTGCGGCTCCACTTATACTGGGGTAAGGCTGGATATGTGTGATTTATAACTGCATGCTTTTAATACCTGTTCCTTCATCGTCCTGCATGTCTCCTTCACTCTCTATCCCTCTGCATGATGTGACCTAACGTAATGCATCTGGTGTGATCGCAGTACCCTCATTTTTGTGAGCAGTGTAGATAGCTCGCTATGTAGAAACATGATATTTCTGCAATCACACGGGTGTTTTGTGGGATCTGCACAAGATATAATAGAGCAGCAAGCTTTCTCTGTATGTACCTATTTATCAGAAACTCTTTATTAGTATAGCAATAAAAGGGAAAATCCCAAAATGGATAGAACACCAATCCATGACATGGCTGAAAAGGGGTCGCTGTTGCAGCGTTGGGGGATTATCCCCCAACCAACCTCTACTCCGTCGGCGTCTTGCATGTGATCCATGCCATCCAGTCAGAAGGCACTCCCAGGACTTGAACCCGGGTCCCTGTAGTAATAGGCTGGTGTATTAGACCACTGCGCCACCCAAAAAAACGAACAACAGGGGTGGCCCAGTGGTCTAATAAAGCACCTGTATGTAGCCTAAACAAGTACCCGAGGACGCTCCCCCGTGCTGAAATGGCGACCCCAACTTAGCCCTGTGATGACCAGGAAATGCAGGGTTAGATGTGGGGGATCTGTGAAGGGTGAGTATAGGAGAAGGTCTGATCTTCAGATCTGAGGTTTAGTGTGACTGTAAAATTCATCTGTTTTTGTCCAAACCTCATCATTTTTTATAATCCATTTCTCTCTGTAATATTACTAATGGTGGCTGTGCCGGTCTCGCCGATCTCTCTCTAGGAGCCTCGAGACTGCAGGTTCTGTTACACATGAGCGGAAGTCTCAGACTCTGCCTGTGTCCCGCAGTAGAGCCGGAATGATGCACGCTCGCTTACAGCAGCTCAGCAGCTTGGATAACTCTTTCACTTACAACCATAGTGAGTTACACTGACTTCATCATTCCTCTGCACATCATCATCATCATCATCATCATCATAACCCTATGCGTCGGTTTCTCTCGAATCTCAACTCGTTGATCCAGGATGTTCAGTCAGGGTTTTAAGTGCTTCTGTGGCGAGGCAGGGCGTTTTTGGAATAAAGCTGGTCTCTCTGTTTTCAGTGTCAGAAAGGTTGCGAGTATACTTGGAATTTCTGTAGCTCATGGTAAGAACTGGTCAGTTCGAAACGAGCCAGTATCAACTCACTAACACTCGGCTACACTCGTCATAACATCGTCACATCATCGCATCTGTAACATGCATAATGAGTTACAAAAGATTACTGTGTGATTATGTCCTGCATAACAATAAGATAAACATTGAGGAAGAGCAATTACAGTAGTATTAATTAACATACACAGGTATGTAACGCATAACGTAAGGACGCGTCTATACACGTTCATGGTCTGATCAGGTTCATGTAAATATTATTGAGGTTACTAACTTCTTTAACCCTAATATTAACCCTATAAAGAGGGGCTGAGTGAATCCGCATCAATGTGTTCGTCAATGTTGATATGAAATAAACGAGGGTATGAGAAACACTGGCTGTTTAGTCGATGCTGGTACACTGCAGTATCCAGTTTATACTACCAAACCAATAAAGCACCCATATCAAAATGTCAAGACTGCTGCAAAACCTGGCATGCAGTTCTGTCTCAGGCAGATAGAAATAATTACAGGTGTGGTCTGATTAGAAACTGGGTCTTGCCACAAGAGGGCATAAAAGTGTTTCCCATGCTGCCCAATACGAAGTCTCTCAGAGGCTACGTTTGGGTAGTGTATCTCTTGGTAAGAACGCCCCTAAAATGCCCTTGAAGTCATTTTGTCCAAATTGCCTATCCTTTAGGCCGTTCTGACCCAGCTGTTAGGAGTTTTTTTTGATCAGTGGTTCCATGAAGGCAAAGAGACCTCGAACAGCAGATCGTTTGATCCTCGACTGATGGTGTGACGATCTAGAGAGTCATCGCATATGACAGTTGGCCACCCCTCGTAGTGATACAAGGGACACTAAGAAATCAGGGACAAGTGCAGGACAGCCCTCTCATGGCAGGGCTTCCAACTGGCATTTTTCTAGCAGCATAATGCTCGTCCACACAGATGTGGTCCCCCTGGAAAGTCTCTGCCCGTTTGCAACATTTCTTTGGCCTGCCGGGTGGCTAGATTTATCGCAATCGAGCAGTTACAAGACCAGCTGGGATGCCAACTTTAGCAGCCTGCGAGCGTACAGGATCTTACAGGCCCAGTTGCAACATCTGTGGGCAGTTGTGCCATAGGATACCATACAGGACCCGTTATGCCCCCTGGCCCAACTGCAACTTGTCTCGTATCCAGGCTAGAGATGGCCCAACAGGGTACTATAGCCTCCTTCTAAAGTTTCCCCAATAAACGTTTGCTCTAATGTTGTAATCATATAAACATATATATCATAATTACATTCATACATATAACGTTACATTTGATCCACACCACCTCTGTTTTGTTGTATAAACATGGCGCTCGGACATGGTCTAGGGCGCATGGTGTACAGTTTCGTAGAATTTATTGTGAACGTTATGCAGTGCATATCTGTAATAAAATCCATCAGATGATATTGCTTACCCAGTGTCTCTTTGTGTCTCATGCACATCTTTCTCCATTTCGCTCCTTGTCCAATATGATTGTACGTCTGTTTCATGTTGGTCACTAGTTTATTTTGTGATGTAATAAAGAGTAGGCTGAGCTTTCTACAGCGCTCTGTTTGTATGTGTCTAGCCTACAGCCATTCAGACGCAGATGTTCTGAACCAGTCCCTGCTGGAGGCCAACATTGCTACTGAAGTCTGCATGACGGTGCTGGACATATTGAGCATTTTCATCATGGGATTTAAGGTACGACATCCATTGTTCTCTCATACGCTGTCATTGTGTTTATATCTGCACTGTTTACATTCACTCGCTCGCCATTGCGGTGACCTGGTGGTGCCTCCTGGCTGGGTCGGGTGTCACAGAGGCAAGATTGGTCGATTAGGGCATTATCGCCGAGAGTGACGCTTGCCGGCTCCGTGATGGACCGACGTCCTGTGCGTTTTTGTGTCCCGTGTCCTCTGGGACAGTCACATGCTCTGGAACCCCTAAGTCTTAGGGGTTTATTTATGGGGGCACATGAAGTCAGTGAAAGACCAACAAGATGATCTATGGAGTGTAAAACCATGCTGGATAAGATTTTTGTTGAGTCCCGTGTCAGCTCGCATGCATGCTGTCATTGCAGAAGACGGGAGAACATACCAAATACTAATCAATTCTCAAATATATGTGTTTGTTCGAAGATATTATGCAGGTACTACAAATGTAACTTGATATCTTATTCCGTCTCAGACCCAGCTGAGTTTAGATCACGGGCACAACCCCTTGATGAAGAAAGTGTTTGCGGTCCTTCTGTGCTTCCTACAGATCAACCAATCAGAGACGGCGCTCAAGCAAGTCTTTACTTTCCTGCGCACCTTTATCTACAAAGTAAGTATGATGTCATCTTTGACCTTAGGTTATCTGATACTGCTTAATCTGAGCAGCAATCGACTCCTGGTCTTTCCATTTTGATTAGATCATTAACTGTTCTGGAATCAAAAGAAAAACACTTTGAACTTGTGGTGTTGGCTGCTAATAACAACCGTTCAGCCTAAAAGCCAAGGGGATTCAGTTCCTTTTCCTTTCGGTGGGCTGTCATTACCAACCGTTTTAAGATCCATGGGGACTTAATTGCACTAAGAATAAAGTACTGTGTATGTAAAAATGACCATGTGAAATAAAGATTGTAAGAAACTTATTGAATCCTGAAACATGGATTGAGTTTCAAATAAATCGAGCTGCACGACACAACTCGTGCAAGTTTAGGCAAGTGTGCCGAGTACCGAGCAAAGACAAGGACTGAGACAAATTTTGCTATGAGTTCCAAGGTTGTAGAGAAACAGGGTATAACTGAAATTCGGGTTCCTCACACATTTCAAAGACAGTCATTAGGTTAAGTGGATACTCCAAATTGCCCCAGTGTGTTTATGACTAGTGTTGATGTCACCCTGTTCCTGTATTGCCCTTGAATAGCCATTGATGCTGATGTGACATTTAATAAACAGTCCAATCCAGTTCAATTTGAATTTGATGATGCAAGGAGGACGCAGTGATTTCCTTATTTTGAGGGTCTATCGTTAAAAATGACCTGATCGGAGATGGCCGCTTAGACTTTTTGCTCCGTCCCAACACCTCAATTTAATCACCTTCCACCTCGATTTCATTTATTTTATACAGTCCCAATATCGACGTGACTATGGCTGATATTTCCGGCGACAAAGATTTCCCAATTTTCTCGTCTATGCGGTCCCAGAAACTCAAAGGCAAGAAAAAGCAAGTTTGAAGGAGGACGAAAATTAGCATCGATACTAATGCCCAACCAAACATGACCACTCTCCTCGCTGAACTCCAATAAATTGGCAGGATCGTCCAATCGTCTGGATAATATAGAGGGCCCGTCTTCAAGATATCGCTGGTACGTTCTCCTCGGTGGAGACTTCTTTATCCTCTATGGTGACACGAGTTGCCACCACAGAGGGCAGATTGGAGAAGGCTGAAAGCCGACTCTCTGTGGCAGAAGATTCGCTAAACAATCACGAGGTCCAAGTCACCAAATTGTTCAAAATAGCGGAGTCTCTACAGGCAAAGATCGATGATCTAGAAAACCGTGAGAGAAGGAAAAACCTTAACATCGTCGGATAAAGCGGAGAATGCAGAGGGAAGCGTCCCCTTGGCAGAGTTTCTTCACTTTCAGATTCCCTCTTGGCTGGATCTTCCCTCAGATGCCCCACTTATTGAAATTGAACGGGCTCACAAATCACCGTCTTTTTCATCCCGGCCCAGGAACACCTCAACAAGCATCCTGGTCCGCTACCAAGGAAATCATCCTACAGGCCACGCTGGAGGAACTTTCAATTTCCCATGATGGGTCACGCCTGCTCTTCTACACTGATCTCTCAGCTAAAGCTCTACGCAGGCGGCGCGAATTCGAGGCTGAGGTGAAAGCCACTAGCCCTGGCCTACCCAGCCAAGCTCCGGTTTGTTCACTGTGGGAAGGTACAGCTGTTCAACAACCCAGAATCAGCCAGAAAAAAACTTATTGGAAAAAAAAAAAAAGGGAAAAATTGTTGAGGAAAAAAAAAAGTTTAACGTGATATGGAGAACACAGGGTTTTGCACAGATATTCACAGATATTCAGTATTTTATGGGAATCACTTCATGCATTGCTATAACATTTTTAAACCGTTGTACCCATACACAGTATAAACCAAAGGAGATCTAAAGATCCTTTTTTTTTACATTATTTTAGCGCATATCTCTCAGATGAAGGCGCCTTTAAATCCAGATGTGTGATTTCCTACACCATGAGTTTGTTTTGCGTTTAGTGTTTGTGTGTTCTGGATATGCGTGTCCAGGGATTTCCACTTTACCAAGGAGTCTCGGCGGTCCACTAGGTGTGAGACACAACACAGGCCAGGGTGCTCCCGCAGCACAGGAAAAATAGAAACGGTCAAAAGTCCATTTACAAGTATCGTCTCAATGTCTAGGTTTGTTTTCATTCCTCTGCAGTTCCCATGCACGTTTTTCGAGGGCCGTGCCGATATGTGCGCTTCTTTCTGTTACGAGATCCTGAAGTGCTGCAACTCCAAACTCAGCTCCATCCGCAGTGATGCTGCTCATCTAGTCTACTTCCTCATGAAGAGCAACTTTGACTACACGGGCCGGCGGTCCTTCGTTCGGACACACCTGCAGGTCGCTCATCTACTGTCTGACCTATTTTTCTAAGCAAAAATGAACTTGGTTGAGCTTGTTTGCTGTACCTTGATGTTTGTTGTACAGGACTTCAAACCAGGCCGTTCTTCTCTGCTCTCAGGTGGTGATTGCAGTAAGTCAGCTGATTGCAGATGTGATCGGAATTGGTGGGACGAGGTTTCAGCAGTCTCTGTCCATCATTAACAACTGTGCAAACAGTGACAAGACCATTAAAGTGAGTGAAACACAGAAAGGTCAAGTGAATGAGGACACAGGCATCTGCTGAAATGTCTTTTTGTAGGAATTATTGACACATTTGTGTTAGACATGGGACTTTAGGGATATTCACTGGTACTTTGCGATCGAGGTGGAGATTATTATAGATCTTCTTATTATAGAGTAACAGCATCTACTGCTCAGTCCTGAGTGATAGCCTGGAAACCAACCAATGTAGAATAGATGTTTGCCTCAACCCATCCATGCTCAGCCCGTCAGATATGCATTTCCTGTATTTACCAAAGCTTTGGATATGTATACTACAGTATTATAAATTCATACTCTATCTGAATAATTTAATCCATATGGTTTAACCTGGACTATTCATACTTCTTATGTCTTTCAATTCTCCTTGAGATCTCCTTAAATCAGCTCCACCTTGTGACTCCGACCAGTAATATTGAGTGTAACAGAGCGTATTGATGGCTCTTACAGAACACTGCGTTTCCGTCCGATGTAAAAGACCTGACGAAGCGGATCCGTACAGTCCTGATGGCCACAGCTCAGATGAAGGAGCATGAACGAGACCCGGAGATGTTGGTAGACCTGCAGTACAGTCTCGCCAAATCCTATGCCAGCACTCCTGAACTGCGCAAAACCTGGCTGGACAGTATGGCCCGCATTCATGTGAAGAATGGTGATCTGTCTGAGGTATGAAAAAAGTTGGGCTAATGGGGTTTAAATGTCCCCTCCAATATACAGTATAGGATTGATGTCCTAAAGCCGGACAGCCCACCCTGGGCTCTATTCAGCAGGCCTTCTGATAATCAGCAGCAGAGGTTTTTCCTGGAATAGTATTCTACTAGGAATGCATAGTCTATATTCATTACTGTATAGATACATTTAAATCCGGATTATAAACCTGTTTAATCTGGACCGCTCGTAGTTTGTATGTCTTTGTATGACTCGTATTGAACAAACCTGAATTGGGAATTTCCTTAAATATTATGACATTGTTTTCATTGTCTTATTTTATATAGACCGTGTTTATGTAGTTCACGCTGCTGAGCTACATCCAAGGTCCAAAGCCCCGCGGGGGGGGGGGGGGGGGGGGGGGGGGGGGGGGGGGGGGGGGGGGGGGGGGGGGGGGGGGGGGGGGGGGGGG
>JAUZST010009378.1:0-13014 GCA_034779995.1 Parotocinclus haroldoi
GCAGAAGGCTTTTTGGGGAAGGGAAGCGAGTCGGCTGCATGGAGCGCTGCGCTTTCACTCTGCATCGTGTTATGTTTTGCATAACATCGATTTAAACCATCCGTTAATTTCGGCTTCTGCAATTCGGTGACTTATAGGCTGTTCTTAGCCAGTTTCGCCTTGGCTGCAGGATTTTGTTGCTGCTTATTGGGATACGATGCTAGCTATTTAGCCTCGCTGCTAAACAAACCAGAGAGGGGTTTGTTAGGTTAGCAGGTAAATCAGAGATTTTTTTTAATTTAGTAAAACTGGATAAGTAGAAATCCCTACGAGGTTTTTTTGTTTCGTTTAGCCGCTCCGTTTAGACGTTTTAACGATACATAACGGCTGTGCGTTAGGAGAAAGTGAGCACAAGGTTTCATTATTTCTTTTTTCGTACTAAAGCCGTTTTTTGTGGTTGCTTCAGTCAGTTTAATCCAAGTAAAGCTTGTTTTACGCTATTCACGTTCGTAATTAGTGGGGAATCCGTATCCTGTCTCTCACCAACGGATTTTAACGGTCGTTTCATTTGAATGTTAATTTAAATTTGAACGTTCGAAAGCTCGCGCACCGGGAGTTAATGGGCGCGCGCGTAGCACGGGCTTGCTTAATTGTAGGTTATACTTGATGTATATTCAAGCCTTTTTATTCCAATTTTCTTAGTCGGACCACGTGCTTTTACATTTGCCATTTATTTGCCGGTATATGCGGCCGCTCGTTGTTTTCTTTACCCTTTGCGTTTTTCCAAACACTCGCGCGGTTTGCTTTTTGCACGAACTTGCACCAATCTCCCAGTGCGACTCCATTGCCGTTGGCTTTTAATTCCGTTCTTACAGACCCGATAGGTTTGGCGGGTCCCTGTGTTACATGATACCTATTTCACGTTAGTGTGGTACGTAACAACATTTCTTTCAAAACGGCTTGGAGCATGGAGGAGCACCAGACCCGCATGCTGTCGGGAATAACCGGGCTCGGCGGGCTCGGTCAGCCTGATTCGGGTGATCCAGACCCGGTGCGCAAGCAGCAGGACATCGGAGACATCCTGCAGCAGATCATGGCCATAACAGACGAGAGCCTGGACGAAGCACAAGCCAGGTACGAAAATAACAAATTGGTGGAAATGTGAAAATGCCGGTTTTATTTTCAGAGGACGCCTCGCATTTGACTGCCGTATTTAATAGCAGGCAGAGAGGCGTTGGTGCATTTTATAAGCTGGATGATGGAGGTTTTATGGGAGTTGAACATTGCGCGACCGGGCGTCAACAGGACTGAAAGTGGTGATAAAGTTGGGTTTTGGTACTTCTGGCCAATCTGATTTAGGCAGCGCGTGCCCTAAAAGATAGATTTTTCTCCAGTGTGCACTTCGTCTACAAATACCCCCATCCGTTTCCCCTGACTCTCAGCTTCACACGAGTTTTATTGCAGGTTATGCGTAAATCATTGCTTTCTGATTGAGAAATGCTTTGCTTGGTCCATGATCCTGCATGATCAGAACAGCCGACTCAGCAGCTTGGTTGTCCAGTTTGAAGTTGCCTAATTTAGTAGTAAAATCCTTATGGCCACAAGTAACCTTTTCAGAAGGGATCTTGTTTTATGTCAGTGCTATTATCCCCAGTCTCATTATTATCCAGAATAAAACAGGATCGGAAGACAGGGTGGCTTTTAGAACGCTTATTTGTTTTATTAACTAAAACTATCGGGCTGCCTGCTGTTGGATTCTCGCGTAATTGCCGGAGTTGTCTGGATAAGAGGTCTGCCAAAAAAACTAAACGTATTAACACAAGTAGTATTGCTGCTCCTGCCAAAAATGCACAACTCCTAAAAATATCAGCAGTACTGCACAGTAAACATCCGTCTATCCATCTGTTGCATGAGAGTCGCAGTGTTTTAATAGGGCAATTCAGCTTTTCCCAGCGGGAGCAAACACTCGAAAGCTGCAGACCCAGTCACATAGAGATTTAATCTGGTGTAATGACCATTACTTAACCTCCTGTATGGAGCCTGGTTTAAATCCTCAGCAGGAACACGGTCATGGTGGGTTGGGGGGTTGGTGAGGGGGGACAAATCATAACCAGCCAATAGTTTTGTGTGTTTGTTTATGTATGGTGGAACGGTTTGATCCCTGTGTAGTGAAACCGCAAATCACAGGCGCCAGCAGATAAATGAACCTCATGAATCTGCTAGCTCATTAGCATAGATAATCAGGGCATCTTAATTAAGTCATTGCCATCATGCAGAGATCAAGCTTTCAGATTGATGTTTGTTTGTAACGCTGCATTATAGACAGGGTGCCATGCCTTGATTGTATTGCTACATGTTGCAATTAAAATTTGTTTTAATTAACACATTGGGGGTAGCTTTGGTGTGACCCTAGACAGAGAATGGTGTGATTCACACAAGCGCTGTGTGAGCAGTGCTTTTCTTTAAGGTTTTTTTTTCTCAATTGGTTAGTGCCTCACTTGCTTATTTCACCTCCTGGTGTTGCACAGTCAAACAATTTTATGTATCAATAGTTTTATGGTATTTTTAAGACGCGCAGAGGTCAACACAGAGACTAGGCTTTATTTAAGAGATTTGGCGCACACAGTGTGCTCATATTGACCTTGGTCTAATGGATCTTTCGTCCTGTGCTGGGGTGTATGTTCCCTGAGTGAACCATGCACCATTGGTTAGGTTCTTTGATCCGTATATAGGTGAATCAATAGGACAGTAATCCCAGGCCCTGTCCAATACTGCATACCTCTCTACTAAATGCTGTACCACCCATACCTTTTATTATGATACGTAGATCTTATGGATTTGGATGATGATGCTCTGATTTCTCTACATAATTGTGCTTGTGTATTTTGATATAACCTGAATTTTACTGATGCTTTTTTTCCCCATTGAAGAATTATGGCTGCCCTGCTATGTGTCGTTAGCTTGTGATTTTTGTTCCTCTTTTTTTTTTTTTCTTTCCACCAAACGGTTGACCACCTGGTTCTCTTAATTAATTCGCTTCTTTCGACCCCCGTCCCCCTCATCCCTCCCTCCCTGGTGTTCATCCTTTTCATTGTGTGCGGCGTGCAATCAATTCTCCTGTAATGTGTGCACAAGAGCAGCTGGTCGCAAAATCGAGTTTCTATTAATGGAATGGAGGGAGGTCGCTGTAGAGATGTCTTAAAACACAAGGATGTTGCTTTCTAAAGTTGAATTACAAGATAAAGATTTACAAGATGCTACCTCCTGTAGATGAACATTACCTTTTATCGTGTGGCTCCAGGAATGGTGAGCATGATATTTCTCAGGATCACAAGATGCTGGAACTGACAGTGTGTAATGAAGAATATTCCAAATTTGTTAGTTATTACAATGTGAAAAGCAGAGTGTTACGTTCTACCAACTTTTTTCCTAGTCAAGGTAGTGGAGGGACCCTACCAGAACCCTACCTGGGATTCACTGGGTGTAGGCATAGAGGCCTATAAACCTTGCAAACCTGATCCAGTGCCATCCTCGAGTACTAAGCAGCTGGCTCTCACCTCTGAACCATGGAAACTGCTATTAAAATTATAGTACGGACAGACTATTTAGAAATATGTCCTAATTTTTATGAGCAGTGTAATTATCAGAATTTGTACAGATTGAACCTGTTGCATTGTGAGAGTTGTGGGTTGGGATATTTGTCTGTACAGGTAATCTGACGTTATGGTGAACCCTAATATGTGAACTGCGCTCTTATTATTGTTTGCAGTTTTACACTTAACAGCAGGTCATTTATTTTCAAAGCAATACTGTAAAATGTATAGACCTGATGTTTAAGAGCATTTAATCACTACCATAGAATCGTGCTGCATTATACAGTAAAGCTAAAATAGTGATACCAAATTGTGCATTCACATTAGACTCTTTATAAGGGGTAAATTAAATATCACTATACCTTGTTCATGAACAGGTGAATGTAATTTCAGTAGCTATGGTTACAGTTTCAGCATTGTGATGTTGGGGAAACCTTATATTTAATGAGTTTTTATTTCGTTTCACTTATTGTAAAGCTGTAATTAGTGAGTAAAATTACAAGCCTAATTATTAGATAGTAATTCTTGACGATACCTAAACCCAAACTGAAAGTTTTACACTTTGTAAAATTTTCACTTTTATTTATTTATTTTTTTTATGATGGCACACAATATTTTATTACCAATACCTTACATGAATGGTGATTACAGCTCATGTATGTCTCTGGAGATCATGAATTGATTCCACACAGCTGACATTTTCAGCAGCAGAGCTCAAATCCTTTCATGCCAAAGTGCTGTTTGAGACATGTCTTCAGTCTCAGAAACTGCAGTACATCTCAAATAATAAAAATGTGTTGTTTTTAGTACATATAAGGTAGGCTTGGAACTTGGGTGCACTATTTGGACCTGCAATGTTTAATCGTGTAACTGGACTAGAAAATGGTAACACTTCGATTGGGAATGTAGTTAAACAGAGTCTGGATAAGGGTTTCTGCTAAATGTCGTACTAAGTCCCTCCTTCAAACTAAACTAGTTCGTTGACCGTTGATGCCATGAAAATGGCCCATGGCCAAACAGGATGCTTAAAAACCCAGCTAACTAACTAACTTGAGCTTTAGTGATACTGTAACTGAAAACCTTGTTTATGTGGTTGTCAGTCTTTAGTACTCAAATTGCAATGAAGCTGTTTGCGTTGTTGCATGGGGTTTCTTTGTCCTTTGATCTGCATTGTTGAAGATGTGAGCTGTTGGAGATTTGAGATATAATAAATGCACAATTTCAGTTGTTCTGTTGTGATTATTGACACTGTTCTTTTTTTTTGTTCTCCTCTTCAGTGAAATGATGCTGTTTTACTTGTTATTACATAACTACCCTCTCAATAAAGCCACACCTCAACTGTTTACCAAAGTGAACACTTTGTGGGTAGGGCCCCATTTGGGCCCTGGCCTGTGTGTGTTTACATTATGATGTGCCTGGTATGACATGCATCTGTTAAGGTGCGTGTTTGCTAACTGTATGGAATTACAGGGAGTAATTTGGAAGTGATTGACACAGGTACTTTCATTATCTCAGCTGATTAGATTAGAGCTACAAAACTCAACTGCTGGTCATACTAATATATCATGTAACACAGCGCTATATATACACATTGTAGCCAGTGCATTCAGCCAGTTTGACTAGCAAGCCATGCTCACTACTGAACATGCAAATGCAGCTGACACGGTATCATGTTTCAGTATGGTGTAAAGGTGATAAAATGCGCTCTCCAAAAGTCCCCTCATTGTCCATGTCCAACTAGGGCTGGAAGATCTTTGCCTGCTTACTAATTTTTTTAGTGCAGTGAAAAATGTAAATGCTTTCATATCATTGGTAAATACACTGCTCACCTGCTGTAAATTAGGGGGTATTTAAAAAAGAAAGATCCCCTGTTTTTGGAGCAGTATATTGTTCTTTTTAAAGGAATCAAACCTTGTTTCAGTGAATACTGCCGAAGAGGATGCACTCTATTAGACACGTCTACCTTTATTGCTTATCTGTTGTAGCACAAGTTGTTACCCTTTAATCCTTCCTTCATGCTCACAGGATGCTGGTGGCTGGACTTTTTTGGCTGGTGGACCATTTTAGTGACCCTGGTGTTTCACAAGCACTCCAGCAGCGCTGTTATGTCTGATCCACCAGTGTCAGTGCAATACACTAACACCACCACCACTACGTGATTGTTACAGGAGTGCTAAGAATTATCCACCAACCAAATGGTACCTGGTCTGTGGTGGTTGTGTAGAGCTCCTGGCTAATAGAGGACAGAGTCAAGGGATTAACGAAGCAGAAGAACAAAGTGATTCTCCGTGTTGAGCCTGTATCTACCAGTTCTCTATAGCATCTGAACCCAAAAGTTTAACAAACGACGAGATCCATCCATAAACTAGATCTCTAGAGCAATGTCTCTTCTGCTCCGTTTTGGCTTTTGTCTTTGTGTTGTGCTTGTAATACATCCGCGGTGATTTGACGTTCAAAAGCATTGTATCCCATCCCCTATTAAAGGTTCAATGCAAATGACTTTGGTTGTAAGGCGGGTCATAAGGATAAAATGTTTGCCTCCTGTATTTGTTGTCAGGCTTCTCACAGCATGTGCAAAAGTTTTGTGTGATATTCGTTTTGCCATTCCTGTGTTTTGGAGAGAACCCAAAGAACACACTTTTGAATGCTGCTTCTGCCTGACAAATATAAATGCTATAACGTCAAAATCCAAACTATACTGTTAAATATCTGTATTTACAATCTGCTTGGAGAATGGTAGCTCACAGACAGGAATTACCTGCTCCACAGAATCCAAAAACATGACACGGAGTGTCAGAGATTGATGATCGAGAAAATGGACCAATTTGAGGGCAAATGTATACCGTTCACAAAAATGTTTACTGTATATACCAAATATGCACTGCTCACACTTAACTGTCCCCTTGTTTAGGTGAGCAATGTGGATACCCATGTTGTGGTAGTAATTTTGTGCATATTTGAAATATTATAGCATAATATATGGTAATTGTAGAATTGACCCTGCATACCTCATAGAAAATTTTGAAAACTGATGTAAATTCTGCATACAAAGTTAACATTTTGTAGCCCAGTGTTATTGTTCTGTTACCCAGTCTGCAAGACTGTTTTCCATAATTTAATTATCTTACTGAAAGTGAACTGCTATTTGTTATAGTTGTGCATGTGGCTGTATCAGGCCAACTGTTGGAATTGGGAGCTAAACCCAAAGTACAGACTTGACTGAACAGGTTTTACCTGCTGTCCTGTGTAGGTGTGATGTTTGACAAATGTGAGATTGTCATTTCTGCACTGGCGTTTTCCTGTGGTCACCCTGCTTTTTGAGCACTCTCTTGAAGAGTTTACTCACCAATACACGATCTAATGAAAATATTTGTAAATATATTGAACAGTAACTACAGATTATTCGTCCAGGATCTGTGGATTATAGAGAAATTTTACACAGATGGCATTTTCTGCTTTAAATCTGCTGCTTTTGAAACTGCAGGCACTCATGTGTGTGGCTAAAATCAGCAGCAATAATTTAATTCCATAATGTTTTGTACTTTTTATTCACCATTACAATTTTAATGTTTTTTAGACTTTATCGCTTCCTCACATGGCACTGTCAACAAGGACTTCTATTGGTAAACTGAGAATTTCTCTCAATCACCAATGCCTGCTTCTTACTCGTAACTTGAGCTTATTTTTTCCTTTGGTTTTGGGATTAGCGGAAAACCTTCAGTTGTCATTTGTCACTCTCAGCCTAGATGGTAGTAATTCAAAGTGCTGCATATTTAAACGTAAAATTATATTCTATTAGGATTCTGTTCCAATAGTCTGACAGTCCGGCCTCAATGTTTGCTTGTTTAATTTTTGCCATTTGCCACCGTTAATTAAATGAATGTTTTGTGGCTTACTGTGGCAAATTGCAGACCATGCATGTAGAAAAGAATCTGTAAAGAAAGCAAAGTTGTTATACATAAAATGTATTATCTGTAATGCGTAATTAATAAAAATTAATAGCTTAAATATAGTGCATTAAGAGATAATGTTTAGGTGACCGAGAGCTGCTTGCAGGTTTTCTTCATTCAAAGGGACCTTGCACCCCAACCCACCCAAATGCACAGGACCAGTTGTATATTATTACAGTCTTAAATCAGCTTGAGTCATGAGTGAGATGCATGCAGTGGCAAGCAAAAGAGAAATAACTGCCAGCCCCTGCTCAGCCAATGTTAGCCAGACAGAAAAGGGGCAAATGTTGAAACTTCTCTACAAGAAATTTCTCCAATGTCCCATTTTGGTCAGTAAATGTAAACTATTGTTGAAAACTATTCTTACAAGAGTTTATACAGCATAGTGCCTGGGGTTTGCTTATTTACTACTAAAATATGTTCTGATTATCCTTCAGTTTTAATCATGAGCCCAGCATCTGTAAGTAGCTTTACAAATCTAAGAATCAAACGAGTGTGTAATTAAATAAAGCTTTAAATTGGCTGCAGTATGTGTGACGTACAGCTGGAGGTCATATTTGTTTGCAGTTCTTATGCTCTCTGTCAAGATTAGCTGAGCATGTTAATTTATATAGAGCTCTGTCTCATACGCTAACCACTAATTATGGTTAATTACATTATCTATCAGGCCACATTAATGCAGTACAGTTCTTTTTGTCTTGCAGTTCTTCATTCTGACATGCTGTCGTCTCCGTACCTAGCAATATGCACTTTTATGTCTTATCAGTGACTGTTGCGTGCTGGAGTGAATTTTAATGAGAACCCCAGAGGAAGACGGTCCAAATCTTATACACTTGGTTAAAACTAAACTCTGCGTAAGAATGTATCTAATGCAGGTTCGTCTCCAAACCTGTACTGGTTAGCATAAATCTTTCTGTCCCACCTTTTTGAACTCTTGTTGTAAACTATCTTTTAAACACACCACTTAAGTTATTGTTTTTTTTTTAATAAACTGTATTTTGTTGTGAAGCTGCTTATATTGAATCTGGGCATTTTAGGCATGATTATATGACCCACATTTGACCTGTCAGATCTTTACTCTTAGGTGCATTAAAGTGAAGTACTTAACAGGCCACTACACACTGACAAAAGAAGCATCTAATTCAGCATCTGCTATAAGGGAAAGAAATGCTTTATACAAGTCACAACCTTTAGTCAAAGGCTGCTGACGCATCAAGAAATAAAAATAAGAACCTTTTCAACTGTTTATAAATGAGCCCTATCGTGCTGTGCGGAGGATAAAGTAGGCAAAATAGAAGCGCCATGTCTTTGCATCACCATATTCATCATTATAAATAATGGCAATTATAACAAGGTATTTATTTGACCTTTCTAAAGAAATAAACTAACACTGACTAGTGTCTAGATAGTGGCTTTTTTATGAATGCTTTAGGCAACTGCGAGAATTCTTTCCATGCATTCATCTTCTATTAAAAGGAGTACAATTTTCTCTCTGGGGTGATTTAAGGTACTGTAAGGGAGAAATCGGATGAAAGCAGCTATGCACACACTGGACATGTGCTTCATAGATTTCATACACTTATTCCATTCTTTGGAATGTGCCACACTGAAAACGTTTTTTTTTTAAAAGACTCGTGATGATAAATATTTTATTGCCGATACCTCCCTTGATCAGTGATTATAGATTGCTTCTGTAACATCGCCACAACACCAGCATTGAACGACATGAAAGTAGTTATTTAAACTTTGACTGTTATGTCTGCTGTCTCCGTTTCCAGTGTTCCCATATCCAGATACCCCCAACCAATCCTGCGGCACTGGTGTGCCCACTCCTCTCGCATGTCCTGTTTCTTTAATCCCCTTAGACCCCTTGTCTAAAGTGTTTGTGTATTAAATTTGTTGTTGGCTTTTGGTGTAAAACTGAATGTAATGTTTTCTGCTCAACATTTTCAGGGGCCATGATTTGGTGCACCTCCAGATGCTGGTTTACATTTATTTACATAAATGTCTACATAATTCAAAATGCTATTGAGCACTCAAATACTTCAGAGTCCTATCTCGCATTTCAGAAATGCATGGAAATGACCTTAGCTGTGCTGTACAGTTGCAGGTCTGATCACTGGCCCAGCAGAGGCTGTTTAGTTTGCTGCTTTTTGATCCTTGTCAGTGATTCTGCTGGCTGTATCTAGAAAATATACCTTAACAAATTAGAGCCAGTCAGCACATTAAAATGCTGGCTAACTAATTAAAATGAAGGTAAACTAATGACCGACCTTTACATTCAGATTTATCAGCAGCGTAGAGCCAGCTGGAAATGAAGTTTTTATTAATCATGCTAGTTAGTCAGTTTTTGTATAATTATTGCGAAGTAATTTGACTTGGCCTCTTAGTTGGAGATTTTGGTGAACTGCAGGTTTCATATAAAAATGTCTTGCTCTGTTTTAGTGACCCAATGTAGGTTGCGGGTGTTTTAGTTTTGTGTTAGGTTCTTCATAAAGTAATTGTGCACTTGCAGCACAACTGTTGGAATTTAAATGAATTGCTGTGGAATACAGCATAGCTCATAAGACAAATGACCAGGACACGTGGGTAAGACATCCCTGACTCTCATGCTCAAAGCATTTTTAATCTTGTGACACTGAAGCGTGCAGGGATTCCTGGTAAACAAGAACATTGCAACCACTTTTTATAAATATAGATTTTTTAATCTTAAAATGAATTTTAGTTTTGAAGCATTTTAAAGACAGAACTGAGAACTTGTGACATTAAGAATTTTTTTTTTTTTCTAATTGACCGTTCTGCTTTGCCAATCAATGGCAATTGTTTGTGTAATTTTTTTTTTTTTGCTTTCTTCGTCTGAAAGCAACAGAAACAACAAATAATGACACCATCTTCTATATTCTTTGTCTTTTTTGATTTTTCATCTGATGCCTAGTACAGAGGATTAAAAAATATTGATGACATTTTCAAAAACATTTTGCTGACTCCAGAAAGCATTTATCCAGCTTTGAGCTCATGCTCTCCATACACTAGCTCCGCTCTGGAGTATATTAGTTGGGTTATTATTGGAGAGGTAGAAGGCAGTGCCAGCACTTGTGCTCTCCGCTGGCTGCCCTCAACCTTTCCCCTGTGCCGTGTGTCCAGATGCTGGCCAGAGGAGGGACCAAGTGACCCCACACAGGCAGGGGGAGCTGGGGGGAGCACGGCGGGTGGGGAATGCACCCTGCCGCTCGACTTCCAGCACAGGTCAGTACAGGACTGCATGATCGCCCCTCCCCCTTCTCTCCCGATCATTCCTCCCTCTCACTTGTTCCCTCAGCCGAGGAAGAAAAGCAAGATCTATACATATACTGTAATGCAGTCTCTCAGACTGACACACTTTAGATTAGACAGAAGTTCAGATTTTTGTGGTCTCCCCCTCATCTTGTCATTATGTTGCCCAGTTGTCTACATATAGATTTGCTTCCTGTCACTCCCTGTTTTTGTTTTAGATTCATCCTTCATAATCATTCATCTACAGAGTTTCAGCTCTTCATGCATCAATATTAACTGTGCTTTATTTTACCGATATGTTGCTTTTGTACTTGGCATGTGACAGATTTGCCTTGAGATACGAGTTAATAATCACTTGAATAATGGCTTGAGACTAGAAGAAAGTCTTTTTCATTCCATCTGAACGATACTTGTCCGTTTCATCGTGTTCTCTTTGTATGACATATCGGTTAAATCAATCCACTAGCAGGAGTAATAATGCATATTTGGTGTGCATGCAGTTTTTTGTTTTGATCACAAAATGGGTGCACTTACACTGGAATTCTCTAATTAGTTGGGTTATTTCTGGCAGCATGCAACGTACCGCAAGCCACAGGCTAATCTAAGGGTAATGCATTAAAGGTTATTCATATGCCTCTGTCCAGGAAGATCTGGGGGTAATGTCCACACAATTTAGGACACTTTGAGAATAATTGCTTTACTGTTGTATGTCTGGTTTTGGTCTATTAGATAAAGGATGAATAAATACCAGTGAGCAGTTGTGGTATCATTTAATTCAGTCTGTGTAATTTACTAAATCATATGGATCAAAGCAAATGTATTATGAAGAAACTGTATATGAAACAACAGGCACTTAAGTCATTTATTTTGTTAACGATTCCTCTACATTCTGGCATTTTGTTTCATATGTATCAGGGACTATGAAGAACGTAGTGCCGATAACAGTCGCATTTTAAAGCAACGTGTATGAGTCATACATTGCCAAATATTACAGAAATGACTTCACGCTAAAGGTTTCAGCTGGTTGAACAAGTGTGCTGGGTGAGTTCTGAATTTACTAGCGTTTGTGGTAAATTGTTCATGACGTTTAAACTCTACCTACTGCAGCAAACAAAACTTAGAATTTAAGTTGCAGACAGAGTATAGTATAGAAGTCGTGTATGAAGTATATTGATGAAAACAACACAAAGATGGAGCTTTTTTAATGGGGCTTTGTGGCCAGTCACCTCACTCGAGGTGTAAAGAGGATGTGAGAAGAATGCTGGAGGGGAGATGCTGCTTCAACAGCTTTTCTCTTCAGACAAATTAGGACTACGCTTCATTTAACAGCTCATTTAGCTGTAGAGAGGCACGAAGGACTACTACTGCACCCTCAATATCTCGGTTATAGACGCTGAGGTTGGTTAAAAGCTCTTTGGCTTGTCACATTTATATCAATAATGTGCGGAAACTCATTGTTCTCATGTGATTCATACAAGGTTCCAGAATAGATCACATTTAGACCCGAGTGGTGATTTGATTAATTCCCTTTTTTTTTAAACTATGAACTTGTACATTAACCTCCAATTGGTGTATATGCAGTGCCATTAAGACTTGGGTAAACTACATGTGCAGTCTAGTTAATGCATTTTTTTATTTTTGGTATTATCATATATTGTGAAGCACCGTCTATTGCCACTTTTGAGGTGCAGAACTAATAGATGGTTTTCGAGTGAATTTTTAGACGGGACAAAGTTGTACTCACTTTCTCTCTTTCTGTATCTTACTCGCTCTCTGTAGGAAACATGCGCTGAACTGTCACAGAATGAAGCCTGCTCTCTTCAGTGTGCTGTGTGAGATCAAAGAAAAGACGGGTAAGTCATTCGGTTCTTTGAACTTTACTAAGGTTGCATGAGTTTCATAAAGCTGTAACTCTGCTCTTTTTCAATTCTTTTTCTTTGCTTCTCTTTGCTACCTTCTTTCTTTCTGTCTTTGAACTCAGATTGATTGGTTTATATCCTAATGTGGCAGAGCTTTTTGGCCTTTTCCCTCACCCCCACATGTTGTCAGTGTCATGGAAAATGTATATGGAAGAGGGTTTGAATGCTCATGGGGTCCGGCCAGTATTTCTTCAGCGATTTAGTCTAGATTATTAGTGGATTATTGTTTTTTTTTTTTTTTTTTTTTTTTTTTTTTTTTTTTTTTTTTTTTTTTTTTTTTTTTTTTTTTTTTTTTTTTTT
>JAUZST010009379.1:0-13013 GCA_034779995.1 Parotocinclus haroldoi
TATAGATATTCGACTCAAGTATCTTAGCGTGGACACGCCTTCAAATTTTGCCGACTGTAGCTGGGACGTTGCTTAAGAAGGGGAGCAAAATCTGAAAATCATCTAGTTGAATCACACCTAGGCAGCCCACAAAAAAGCCTTGCTTTGATAGTGTTCAGAAGGACAGTGATCCAGACTGGTCCTAATTCATGCATGATTAATCCATAAGTGATTTATACATTCTTAAACAGAATGACACATTTTGATTACAATTGTATTACCTAAAACCAACTGAGAAACTGAAACAAAAGCTGCAGAGGAGAGCCAACAAGAGGGCACCTGGACATTTTTATATAGATAATCGTCATGTTACACCTATCTGGTCACCTTTACGACACCTGCTGAAAGAAAAGCGAATCGCAGTTTTGAAAGTCAAAATTCTGTAATACGGTAGCGTTCAGCTCTGGCTATCCTTTTAGTATTTTAAACATATAAACACAGGAATTACTATATGGTATACAATATGGTTTCATATTGCGATTTCCTTTTATTATTATGAAGAATAAAACATGGACCTGCCAAGTATCTAAACAACAATAGGACTAAAGTAATGTCCAGTCAGTGTGATGTTTATGTTTTACATGATGTAATGCGGACATTTGATAGCGCAATATTGTTTTTTTGAGGGGGTTTATTTTCCCTTATTACGAAGAGTAACAATAATTCTAGCGCTGACTATATGCCCTTACTGTAATTCAGTTTTAGGTTTAAACAGCAGGTACATGGAAATAGTGTGGATTGAGTGTTTACTGTTGTAGCCTAGCGGTTAAGGTTAAAATCCCACATCTGCCAAGCTGCCACAGTTGGGTCCTTAAGCAAAGGCCCGTAACCCACCATTGCTTGAATTGTAAGTCGCCCTGGATAAGGGCGTCTGCTAAATGCCATAAAATGTTAATGTAAATGATAAAGCCTACACTGAAGTGCATTCGCCTCGCTCTGCTGCCCAAATAATCCACACCACACACAACATAACAACATAACATCCTCCATAGTCTGAAATGAATTCCAAACCCTCATTTTCTCTTTCCCATAGCTCATTGTTACAGCTCACATCAGATATGTGCCTTTTATACTATCTGTGATATTATTTAATGTCACAATCAGATGTCCCATCCATGCACATGATTATCACGTTTTGCATATCAAATTTAATTATGTCTTCCTCTTAGAAAGGGGGTGAAAATGGACTGGGACTTTTATTGCTGTTGTACGTGAGCCCAAACGAAACATACTATATATGTATGTAATTGCATGCACCCAGGTGGGAGGAGCAGTCAGGGAGGTAACGGGATACACGGCCACCTACCGACATACCATCTCGACAGAAGAAGGTGGAAAAGAAGGAGACTGCTTACACACAAGGAAGGGCTACCATCACGTTCTCGAGGGCTTCCCTAACTGTGTGGTGACCGATGCTGTCATTAACTTCTTCATGGCCCGTACTGACAAATTGCTGCAAGTTGGCTTTGACCCTCGTCTGGCACGGATCGCACATTTGGGTGAGCAGTTTGATACTGAATTTAAAAGTCGGCCTCTTCTTGGTGTTCGGAATGAGCTTTGCTTGTGGATTGCTCTAACGTCTCAGAGAAGATCGTTTATAAATCATGGGTATATGATACCAGGTGACATGAGGTTTGTGTTACCAGTAGGTTTAGTGACCGAAGCCAGGCTTGATCCAGGTACTGTCTGTGTGGAGTTTGGCTTGTTCTTCCTATATCTAGAGTACGATGCAGAAGTCTTAGGACTATGGATTTGTCGTTTTAGCAATGGTATAAGGATGACGTATTCCATGTCGACGACGATTAGATACACAATGTTCAACCCTTATCTTGGATTTGCCACTACATAATTCTCCTTTCTCCTGATCTTTAGTGAAGTCTTTTTGAGCTTTAGCATATCATAGCCTTTTCACCCTGTTACCCTTCTGAAACAGACAAAATGTTTTAACGGGATTCTTTAAGGAACATTCAATACATAAGGTAACATAAAGGTTTTATGATTTCCCATAGGGTAGTTTTTACATTTCTGTTAAGGTGTAATAGGCAACTAGGCACTGTTCTTTGAATATAACTCAGCGCCCCCGCCACCTGTTTGTCATCCCATCCCAGACAGAGTTTAAGTTTGACATTTCTTTGTTCATAAAACTTACATGAAAGCAGTATTTTAAATCCTCCTTATCCTTCATTTTCACAGACCTGTGATGGAATGGTAGCTAAACCTCAGCAGGTTTGCCATTAGTGAAGAGAAAACGTGAAGATCACATGCCGTATCGTATTGTTGCCGTATAATTATTTAGACGATATAAAACATCCATATCGCGATACTCGGAACGTCTTTCCGTAATGACGTAATGGATTTACACAGAGCACGGAGAACCTCCATTATGCGACTCATAGGCAGAGCGACAGATATGGCAGAAAGTGGATTCTGCGGTGGTGTAGATTGTTCCAAAAAGGGGAGCGACTTCGTTGCTGTGGAGGTTGTTTTAATACGTAAGCCATGCGAAAGGTCTGTAACAACAGATCTAATCTGTTTCACCACCTCAAGCAGAAGCACGTAGCAGAGCACGAGGAATGGCAAAAATGCCATGAGGTCAGGTATTTCAAAGTATGAAACCTATTTTGTTGCTGAAAACCTATGTTGTTGAAATATATCGGCCAAATATATCGTTGTCGCGAAAGTGCCCTAAAATATTGTGATATTATTTTCGAGCCATATCGCCCACCCCTCGATCGATACACTTTAGAACCTATGTGAATGTTTTAAGAAAGTAACCCCTGATTTCCTGGGTTTTTTTTATAGAGGGTTTTTTTCATGATCATAACTGTGGTCTTTTCCCACACTAGAATTCTTCGTCGATGGTCTTGGCCTGCTCCACGTAGGATCCTGCGACGATGTCATTATCAACCATGCATCGAAGATCAAAGGGATGTTGCCATGGGGGCAATCAGAAACTGATAAAGCTTATTCCAAGTTCCGATTTAGCAAAACAGCAACCATGCAATATAACCTGTTTTACTTTAAGAACCACTTCAAATGCTTAACCAGTAATGGATAACTACGTGTACGTGCACTTGTACGTTCATGGACTGTTTGAACATGACTTTAAACCTCATTGCCTCATGCCTCATGGTGTCCATGTGAGTTTGCTCTGGTTTCCTCCTCCAGACATCTTTGTTAGGTTAACCAGTGTCTTTAAAAGTGCCCTTAGTTGGTAAGTGCATGTGCCGCCGGTTAGGTACATGCTCTCGCGCGACACTGTCCAGGATCAAGGAGATAAAGTGCCTAAATGAGGATGTGAGTAAATGTTAACTTTGGTCAAAGTGGGGATTCACTGTAATGTAATTTCCAGCTACCGCCGCAAGGTGGCATTGAAATAACAGACTAGCAGTTTATTTGCGTTTAATTATACGCTTTAAGTGCTTCGTTCTAATGCAATATCAGTTACAACAAAATATATATATATATATACACACACACACACACACACACACTGAACCCCCTTTTCCTAGTCATTGTCTCAGGGATACATAGCCCATCTTAAAGAAACCATGGTGCAGTCCTGAACCCAGAGCAGATGCCAGTCCAACCCAGATCAAGAGATTTGGGTCCCTTGAGCTGCCTTCCATCCCTATGAAACATTCAGTTGTGCCTGCATGTGACACTCGACCTCGTTGGATCCCAGGTCTTTGCATTTGAAGGGAACAAAACCATGTTTTTACTTTGAGAGGAAAATAAAAAATAGTAATGATAATAAATTACAAAGCCATGTTTCATAACCTTGTGTGATTGTTGATTTTTGTTGCAGATAATGTTCAGATATTAAGCCATAATACGTATGTATTGAAGAAATGTTTTTCAATAAAATGTTTGCCATAGACATGTTTGTCTCTTTAATAGATTAATAATCTCTAATCATATACTTACACATAGTACAGATGTGATCAGAGTTTCTAATAAAGACTCCGACTAATTGATGTGATCCAAATTTAGTCCTGCCAATTTGCAAAATACTGCTCTGATTTTAACAGGGAAGCCCAGAGGGTTCATTGTCAAGAGACTTCTTTAAAATAAGACCTGGATAAATACGGGCATCCGACATCAATCAGCAAAATAATGAATTTTGTGGCCTGCTTTCAAACCATGCATAATTAGCTCAAGGTACAGCTAATGATGATGGTGAGAACCTCAGTAATATCCGTCCACCTCCCAAGTTTCTAAACCAGTATCTGACTGCCTTTCTGGCGTTGGCCATTATATCCTGGGTGGCAAATCTCGATGTGAAGCTCAGTCTGGGCCAGACCGGACTGATGTACCACCCAGCAAAGATCTCCCTGATACTGGCGCTCTCAATTAACGTAGTAGGTTTTACTGCCTGTTCGGCCAACACTGCAAAGAATCTCGCTTTGGTTTCAGACAACACTCTAGTTTGTCTAGCCGCATGACCTCCACCGTCACATCTTGCAGATTTCTTTTCTCTCCTAATAAAGCCTCATATCTTTTCCAGGTCTGATTACTGCAATGGTTTGCTTGTTGGTCTCTCTTCATGTTCTGTTGCTCATGACATTTTAGAGCATTCAGAGTGAACCGGAAAGGAAATTACTCACTCATGTTTAGACGTCATAAGTTAATGTTTATTATTACTACTTATGAATGGCATTTAGAAGTTAAATAACAATTTCTTGTCTATTTAACTTTTTTGGTAAAATGGAAAATATTGTGATATGAATTTTAGCCCATATCTAACCCACCACTAATTCAGTGACCTGACTTCTCGTTGGTGGAATGAACTTCCCACACTAGCTAGAACGACCCAGTGGCTGCAGACTCACCTAATTAAGTGTATTAAATTAATAAAGAGAATACTCTGATCTGATGAAAAGAGCCGGATTTTTGAACTCATAGCATAGCATGTATACCAGTTACCTGATTTCAATAGATTTTCTTAGTCTGCAGGCAAGCTTAACCGACACGGTTGCCAGGTCTGCTTATTCTAAAGACTTGTATTTGAAATAGCACACTGCATACTACTCACATACTAAATCTACCTAAAAGGAGTATGTGGTATGCAATATGTAACCAGAATAAAAATATGAGGTACCCTAAAAATACCCAGATGGTGTCCCTTTTTCCAGTCTGTGGGGGGAGCTATTTCCATCTGATCTTGTTCCATCTTATTCTGGTTATCTTGCCAGGAGTGCTGCATCCCATCGTACAGCGCAGCCTCACCAGCTGAACCTGCTTTACCAAAAGAACATGGCAGAAGATAAGACAGAAGAATGCTTCCAAGTCCAATTCTAAATGTGATTATAGTGGTTGTCTTGGGGCATGTCCTCGTGTACTGTTGCCTGTAATCTACATGGTATAACAGAACTTGTTACCGTTTTGCATACTACATACAGGGGGTAGTATGAGAACATTCAAGTGTAAAAGGCAGTATACTATACAGCTTTGGCTTTAGTTACAACTGTTATTGAACCGTAATGCAGTATGTGCTCAAGGAAATGAAGAATCTGCTTATTTAGTGTTAAAGTCTTTCTGTGAGATTACTGGCTGCAGTCATTTATTGGCTCCTGATTTATTACTTCAGTCGTTTAAATCCAGAAGTTTTTTTATTGATAAAAACTTCTGCAGTTACCGGATTATTAAATGCATATAAACACACCCACTTGGTGTCTAATCCATTGCACTTTTACAGCTGTAAACTGGGACTGTAATGGAATAGCGGGTTGGACACTGGACTATGGAGCAGAAGGTCCAGAGTTCAAATCCCACCTCTACCAAGCTGCCACAGTTGGGTCCTTGAGCAAAGTTCTTAACCCACAATTGCTTGGATTGTAAGACTGTATAAGTTGTAAGCCGCTCTGGATAAGTTCATCTGCTAAATGCCGTAAAAATGTACAGCAGGCTTCCACACTATGATTCTACATGGAGGTATGAACCATGCTTTCCCATATGCATGAGTCATTCATGACAAGAACGCAATACAGTAGCTCAAATAATATGGAAACGATTTATTACAAAACGCTTGTTAACTTATTTTAACACAATAAAGGACAGTTTGACTGGTTCAAACTTTCAGGAACAATCACTGTCCTTGGTGATCAACTCACTGTTTGTAATTATACCGTGATATCATCTGCTATCAAGTTACCACTACCTGACTGTTTTACCATCCTGAGTTTGAACATTATGTTCATAGTCATCACACAGAACAGAGTGCATTCTTTTAAAGTACATTTTCTTTTAACCATTCAGGGCATAGATTCTGAAAACATGTTAATACCATATAAATCATGACTATTATTCACTACCTACAGTTGAAGAAATGTATGTTTTCGTGTAAATCTGATCATTTAGGCAAACCTTTAAGCAGCAGTGTTTAGCAGGTCGATGATTCTGTGTTAATGTTGATATACTTAGCAAGCTAAGTGCTCATAAACGACCACTGACTGCACTCGACTGAGTAGTGTTGAAGTGTTTGAGTCATTGTGTTCTCATTTATTTAGTTTATAGCAGCCACAACTTTTGAAAATACAAAACAGTGAATTGTTGTGTAGTGTAGTTATTATTATCAAATTGCAAATAGCAAATCATTCAAGCTTCTGTAACTTAGAGGAACCATCTTATTTGGCTATTTCTTTGATGGTCATATGCAGTATAAGGCATGTATTTCAGAAATCTCATTATTTTACCTTTTAAGTAACTTTCAAGAAAAGAACTTTGATCTAAACCTTAGTATACTGAGCACAAAAAGTAGAGGACTTTAGAGCTGGACTGTAGTACTGCATTTCCCAGACTGCTCTAGGATTTTTCATTTTGAAATATCCCCTAATTTTTGTGAGCAGTATTCAAGAGCGGGCCACATAGTGCAGCGTCAACCCCAGTGTGGAGCGGCCTGGGCCCTTTCTGTCTGCATGGGTTTACTCTGGGTGCTGCGGTTCCAACTATAGTCCAAAGACATGCGTGTTAGGCTAATTGGTGTCTCTAAAGTGGCCCTTAGTGTGTGACTGTGTGTGTTCTCTACGATGGATTGACGCCCCATCTAGGGTTGTTCCTGCCCTTGCGGCCAGAGTTTCAGAGTGGATTGAGTGGAAAATAATGGATAGATATATTAAGAGTCTGAAGCCAGCACGGCTTAGTCTTTTCAGACAGGGAATCAAGTGCATTCTGGGAAATGTAGTAATACAGAGCACCTCTAAAGCTACTATATATTTAATGAAGTCAATGTTCAACCACAAGATTCTCCTTAGTCCCCTTACCTCTTTAAAGTTTCCCATAAACCTGAGCCTTAGTATTTATGGCAGTTATGTTTATTCTACACTGTAATATGCAAAAGTTATAGGCCACCATTAGATTATTGTTTCAGTAATGGTAAAATGACCTTTATAACATTCTGTACTGTAGAAGTTTTCAGTTTTTTAATACTGCGTGTAAATTTCCTGTATTTTTGCTTGTATTTCCAATACACAGAATAAGAAAGAAATATATTTGATTATTATACAAATGCTAAAACAACAAATCTAGTAGTCGTAAGGTGGCCCAAGACATTTTCCCTGCACTGTATTTTTAAAAGCAACTGATGTGTATGATTTAAGATGGCCATTTATAACCCATTAACTTCTGCTACATGTACTTAGAGTTACACAAGCTTATAACAGACATTACAGGACATTAGTTGTGCTATATAACCTGCTACAAATGCATTCATGGTGGATTATCAGTAAAATATTTATACAAAGTGTTGGCGGATTTTTATATTCAATTGAAAATAATACTAGGAATATGAAATAAATAAATACTTGTAAGGCACTGACATGACCTCCACAGCATTCCGATGTGCTTGAAAAACCGTGATTTTGCCCAAGCATTTGCTTGAAACAAAACCCAGGCTTATCCCTGTAATCAAACCTTTATGGTGTATGAACAGATACAGTAATCTTGTATTTCCGAAGTGTGTGTGTGTGTGTGTGTGTGCTTGATGCAGACTCACAGCAATAGTGCAAGCTTCATTAGCTACCACAGTGATCAAAGTGATACAGAGTTCTCTCTGAATACATCATGCCACAATCTTCAGCCCAAATGAACTCAAGCTTGACTCTCCATCACGTCTCAGAGCGTGAACAAACCCACTGTGAGACAACAGAGTGCCCTCGGTGGCAGCAGTTTACTCAAAGTCTCTTTATCCAGTGTTGGTACTAAAAAGACAGTGGCCTGTTGAGATAGCGTCCATATCTGAAGCTCACACCCAGATCATTGTGTTTTCTGATGGTTTCTCCTGTGAACATAAAATCAACGCAACAAATCAATGATTCTACTTAGTACTATCTATTTAATAAGAAGAAATGCTTGAAGGACAAACATTAAATGTGAGAAAAACAGGTCTCATATATTTACTTAGCATTCAAGTCAAAAAGAGTAGAGCATAAACTGCACGTTTCACGTTTTGACACAACAGATTTACAGATTTAGCAGAACACCCGAGCCATACCAGGTTTGGCAGTTAGTCATAATCTCTTGCACCAGTAGATTTGTTTATTTACCAGTGGAATAATGACTATATGTTACATATTACATACATCAATGATCGGACCCAAAATTCGTCACTCCATAATGCTCTTTTCCATTGATCTTCATTCCAGTAGCTTGGACTTTTCACACTTTACCACTTCTCTTGGTTTCTTGATGGCTACTTTTCCAAAAAGGTAGCCTGTAGAAGAGTCAACTTGGTGTCATATGAACCTACCAGATGCTGCTCTTACTCAAGTATACTGGAAAGTCAAACAAAATACTTGCATATAGAAGCTATTTTTCCAGATCTCTTTCAGTTTTTATACTGCAAACAAATGTTCTGTATGTTCTGATTGTGTATTCTAATAAAAATACAGGAAAATAATTATGTATGGTCATTATACTATTGCCAAAACAATGGTATATCTTATCTAATGGAGCCTTTTGCTCAGGATTCTATTTACATTTACAGTATTTAGCACATGCCTTTATCCAGAGCGACTTACAAAAGTGCTTTAAGACATCAGTAACAAATTCCTAATAAATCCTAATAAAGCACAACAATACACTTCTGAAACTGTAAAGGTTTTTTTGTTTTTTTTAAGAGAGAGAAAGACAAAGGTGGGGGGTGGGGTTAGTTGAGGTAAGTGCGGAATAAATGGGTCTTCAAATGGCATTTGAAGATAGCCAGAAACTCAGCTTGAGGGGAAGTTCATTCCGCCAGTTGGGAGCCAAAACAGAGACGGGGGGACCAGTCGAGCAGTGCTAGAGGACCGGAGTGAGCGGGGTGCAGTGTGGGGTGTGATAAGTGCTGCAAGGTAGGAGGGTGCAGGCCCATTTTTAGCTTTGTAAGCAAGCTTCAGAGTTTTAAATCTGATCCGAGCAGCTACAGGGAGCCGGTGGAGAGATCGGAGCAGTGACGAAGTGTGCGTGGGAACATGGGAACTTTGAACACTGAGCATTGAATTCTGGATCGGTTGTAAGGATCGGATGGCGTTCAATGGAAGCCCCGCCCCGCTAAGAGAGAGTTACAGTAATCCAGTCTTGAAATGAATACCAGAATCTGATCCTTCTGATGTTATAAAGAAGGAAGAGACACGACCGAGAGACGTTAGCAATGTGGGTAGAAAAGGACAGCTGGTTGTCCATAGTCACTCCCAGGTTGCGAGTCCCGACAGAGGGGGAGATCCTAGCCTTGTCACCCGAGAGGACTGAAGGCTGTTCAGGGACAGATAGAGATAGTTGGCTGTAAACAGTATGTTCTAAGACTTTAGGTAGGCAGGTGAGAAATGACTCTGGTCTGTAGATTTTGACATGTGAAGGATCCATCGTGGGTTTCTTCAGGATAAAATGCTTACAGCGTTGAAAGCTGAGGGCACATGACCGGCTGACCAGATGTTGTTCAGTATGAGCTTGCTTCGATTAGTTCATTTCGGACACTACTACACACAGAGTAGGAAAATATTACATTGGACTTTTGCTAGAAGATTGTAGACGCATTGATTGACCCAAGATGATCAAGAGAAACGAGAGGCCGTCTAAGCTAAGTTTCCAAAGTACTCATGTCCGTGTGAAGTTGCAGTTCTAACTTTTTCAAATATGTCATTGTGTTTTCACTTTCTCATTACCGGATAACGAGCGCTGCTTGAACTGGACACCTGGAACGTGTGTAGGGTTTGTTTGTTTGTTTGGCGAATATCTGCCACATAAAAAGGTGAAATAAGTGAGAATGTGACGACTGAGTGCATTTTGGTATTGGACTCTATACTAAATGTTACTAGGCTGTTCTAGTAAAACCATCAGTGAAATGTAGATGCTGTTATTATAACATGCTATATGTTCCTAATTGAATCTACATTGATGATGTATTGAAAGCTCACTATACCCAGTAATTCTTCAGTGGCTTTATCTGAAAATCACTATGGTCTATTCTCTAGTACAGACAGCTGTTGCTTTGTGTTGTCTTTCCTTTGCTGCTACTGTAATCAGGCCACCTGTGTACATTTTCCCCAGGTGCAGGAATTCTTCAGCACTGAGAGCTCTCTGAGAGCAGCCGTATTACAGGCCTTGTGGGAGAGATTCTCTGGGAAGAGAGAGACCACTGCTTTGTACAGGAGAGCTGCTGTACTGCTGCTGGGTATGGCGGCAAGGTGAGAGGTTTGCTCCGATCCAGTGCGTATACCCTGTGTGCCAGGCGTGTTCGGTGCCCTTTAATGCTACATACTGGATGGTAGAACAGTAATTACGGCACCTTTTCAGACTAGAGGCTGACATTTTTTCGGGATTCCCGCAAGACAGGACTCAACTTACCTATTACTCACGTGGTTGGGACGGTACAGAATAAAAAAAAGTTAACGGGAGCGGGAACCAAAAAATAAGACAAAAGATCACTATAGAATAGGCTACGCCATTTTGTCGTTTTTTTGTTTTTTTTCCTTTTAAGAAACCTACAGTAACGCAATTCTAAAGAACTACACGGCCCAGAAGCCAACGCTGCTTCCGGTCACAGCTTCCCGCCGGAATTCATAGAACAGCAGCAATGGAGGGAGGAAACACAAGGGCTGCGTCTCAAATCCCATACTTTATATTCAGACACACTACATGCTCTCGCCTACTGCTTTCTGTACTATATAGTATGAAAGTATGCGATTTCAGCTGCTCCTCCATAGGAAAAACTATAGGGACCCCAGGCCGTGTTTTATTTATGTTTTGTGGCCTTTAGTGATTGATTAAGGCATAAAATATCTCCCTATATTACCCCAAATGAATGGGGAGAAGATTAAATAGAATTGTATTGCCTAAAAACTCAAATAAGTAGGAAAAATGGGGGCGGTACAGGAGCGGGAGTCATGTTGAATAGGAGCAGGATGGGAGTGGGAGTCATTTTTACCAGGAGTGGGACAGGACAGGAATTTATTTTTAATTCCGACCCGGGATTGGAATGGGACAAGATTATTTTCTGTGGGAGTGGGATGGGACAGGAATGAAGATCTACTCCCGTGTCGCCCTCTAGTCCAGATCAGCAAACAGTAGGTTACTGAACCCAAAACCAGCTACCACCATGGGCGTATCAATCCCCTCGTATTAACCCGATAGGGCCTACGACCCTGTAGTAATGTAAATAACGGACTCAAACGCAGCGTTGCAGTCGTGCAGGCTTCATTTACAAAGCTGGCAGGCAAAATCACAGTCAGACAGTCCAAGGGTTATACAGGAGCAAACGGAAGAGGCAGAGACGAAGTCGGAGGATGGAATATGGGTCAAACACGGTAGGACAGCGATAAACAAACTAAGGTGAACAGGAGTGCGGGCAGGTGATGGCTGGGTGTGGCCGTGTGAGCAGTCCGTGTGTGTGTGTGTGTGTGTGTGTGTGTGTGTGTGTGTGTGTGTGAGACTCAAAGATTAGAGTAATTGCAGAGGGGACTGCAATTCAGAATTTAATTTCTCAAAAGCCCGTGATTGTAGCAAATCAAAGGTTTTTTTAAGTTTCAGACAGAAAACAATAATTAACCGAGCTGCAGCATTTTATAGGCCTAACTGATTTATAGACCGTCACGGCTACAACACAAAAGCAAGCGAGCGGGTCATACCGATTAGTTTGTGTAACACCACGAACAATCAATCAGCAGAAAAAAACCCCAGGATGTTTGTACAGAAAGCATTTGTGGTGATAGTAATATAGTAAGCAAATGTCACTCTGTTAACTCTGTTCAGCATGAACAATTGGACAGCGATCTTGAGACAGGGCTGGTGATGGAACACGCTGAGGGAGAGACAGAGCGGGAAGACAAAGTGCGTCCTCAGTCCACGTGGGGGGACATCCCTGACCCCGGGCCAGTCTTATTATCTCCAGAAAGTTTCCACTATCAGAAACAGGTACAGGTACAGCCAGTCTGCACTCACTGCACGCAACATTAACACACCGCTACCACATCAAATGATCGAATGATCCCCCTCCCAATGGCTCTGGCCATTAAGGTAACAGAGCAAATGGAGCCAACCCTTCTCATTATGTAGTGAGCGATCAGGAACCAGTCCCAGACAGGGCATGCCCTGCGATAGGCTAGCATGGTGTCCAAGCTTCGGTATGGTGTCCACTTTGCGCCCTTGGCTGCTTGGTAGACCAGATGATTAAGGGAGTAATATTGCATAGTACTGCTAACGGAAGCACTGCATTTCCCTGGACTTCTCTCAATCTCTCTCGCTCTCTCTCTTGCTGTCTCTCCGTCTGCCTCTCTCTCTCTCTCTCTCTCTCGCTCACTCTCTCTCTCGCTTGCTCTCTCTCTCTCTTGCTCTCTCTTTCTCTCTCTCAATCTCTCTCTCTCTCTCTCTTGCTCTCTCTCCGTCTGCCTCTCTCTCTCTCTCTCGCTCTCTCTCTCTCTCTCGCTCACTCTCTCTCTCTCTTGCTCTCTCTTTCTCTCTCTCAATCTCTCTCTCTCTCTCTCTTGCTCTCTCTCCGTCTG
>JAUZST010009380.1:0-13012 GCA_034779995.1 Parotocinclus haroldoi
TCCGTCAAGAGAAGGTATCAGATCCCACTGGATAAGTTCTTCAAACGTTGACTGGAATTGAGTAAGAACTTGTTTTTGTACAGTATTATTATTATTAATGTAACATAGGGCATGTTCGATTCATCGGACCAGCTGGTTATTAGGACCAAAACCATCACGTCGCACTCCATGCACTTTCACTCTTTTTCTCTAATTTGATTGATGCCGTGCCTTTTAACTGGTGGAGTTTGTTCAGGGGTGCATCTCTAATAAGGTCGACCACAAACATTATTCCAGCACAATCTAACTCACTGTTATTTAGTGTTTCAAGAACATTTCTTTCTTCTCGTCGTCTTTCCACTATTTTTCCCTCTGCTTAAAATCAACTGCTATCTTTACTTGGATCTACTGCTAACATTAAGAGGGAAACGCCCCCAATTCTAATATTTTTTTTTAGAATTACATCACTAGAAACAACTCCTATACTATTATGGTCGCTATTGTTTATACAGCTCCTGGTGTACAAGTGAACTTCAATAACTCACTCAGCATTCCCATGTGCTGAGAAAAGACCGTACCTTGAATTAGGAGCTACAATTATCCCTATACATGGCATTACAAAAACTACAATTGGCCCCAGGTTTTGCTATGCTAAATGACAAAGAGAACGCAGTTCCAAGATATATGAAAAAGTTTGTCCGAAGCTAAACATGTATACAGGCTGAGCACAATCAGAAGCGCCAGTTTCCACTTCCACAAAAGCTTTATTCACCACTTGCTTATCGCCACGCTGCCGTCCCGAAAGAACACGAAGGTCAGGTAACAGCCATAGACAGTCACCTAATGTTCCCGAAGCATTTGAGACCTGGTCACGTTGTGGCACTTCAATTCATTTCCGCTAAATCAAATTAATGATTGTGAAGAGCTGAGACCTACACACCAGTTTGCCTACACAGGACAAAATGCAGGAACCTACCCCAAACAGGGAGACACACGCTAGACAGACACACAAACACACCTTTCATATGCCAGCTGACCTAAAGCATATCTTTGGGATGTCGGAGGAGGCTGCTGTAGTTGGGCGAAGCACACGGAGACGAGGGAACATGTAACCTCCACCCAAATGAACCTTCCACCCAAAAGAAAGGCTGGGAATCAAACCAGGGATCTATTGAATTGTTGACAGCGCTAGCTACTGCACCCGTTAGACATCTGTCAGACTTACGCAGAAGTCACTTTCAATTCAACACCACTCCTCGCCCTGTGGAGTCCTCATACATAATGCAAAAACAAGACAAACAAACCAAAAGAGGGTAAATGACACATAATAGAGAGGGTGGGACACAGACAGAACAAATCAAAAGAAAAACTGTGGTATCACTACCCCTTATGTCAAGGACAACTTCAATAGAATTAATAGTAGCAATAACAATCATTCACACAGTAAACACTGAAGCAGTAGTATGTATGTGTGTATGATGGCAGTACCAGTTCGGGGTAAATAACACAGGTAACATACAGTGGTTCGTAACAGAAACTGAACAGCTATAATATGTTATTAGTTTACATTTTACGACATTTAGCAGAAGCCCTTATCCAGACTGACCTACAGCTGATACAAGCTTACAATCCAATTAGTTGTGGTTTAAAGGTCTTGCTCAAGGACCCAACTGTGGCAGCTTGGCAAAAGTAGGATTCGAACCCAGGACATTCTAGTCCAGAGTCCAGTACCTTAAGCGCTAGGTTACCACAGTCCCACATTTTAGCAGTCAACCTCATGCAGAGTGACTTACAATTCATACAGTTGCCATCGCATTACAGGTGGGACTGGATAAGGGCATCTGCTAAATTCATACATGTAAATTGCTAACATATTATAGCTGTTCAATCAAAGCAATTGTGGGGCAAGGGCCTTGCTCAGGGACCCAACTGTGGCAGCTTGGCAGAGGTGGGATTTGAACATAAACCTTCTGATCCATAAGTCAGTACCTTAACCACTAGGCCACCACAGTCATGAGACATTATGGGTCGCTGGGTTTCAGCTTACTGGATTTATTGCCGTTTAACTGCAAAAGTGTCCATGGATAAAGTGTACCGTATAACATAGTTTTAGTTTTAAGATTCTGTAGTCTGAAACCAGTTCATATTATATTAATGATAAGTTAAAAAAAAATCTAATCTTTGATAATGAGCAAGATATAACTACAACATAGATTTGGATCTTTGCCTTACCTTTAGAGGAAGTGGAATTACGGCTGTGAGGGAATGGTATCTGAATGTTTTATATATTTGAACATTTTCATAAATGGTGGAGATAATATTTGCTCACCCTGTTGTTAGGTGTTTCCGTGTTCGTTTCTAAAAGATCAAACACTGCTGGTTAAAATTCAGTGGAAAGGATCTAGAAAAGAGCATTTCCAAACGTTGTGGTCTTATTTATAGAAATTACTACATTACCCTCAGGAATTAGGGGATATTTCATTCAGAATTTTAGCGAGCAGCATATAAAAGGAGCAAAATTACCTATTGATTGCTTCTAAATCACTTACTAACCTTTTTCTAGGATCACCTGGATAGCAGCTTTCTCTTTTTGTTATTTCAATGTATTATTAATATTCACTGCTGTTTTACAATTTTCAGAATTAATTCTCCCTTTTTTGTTGATTAGGTTGTCAAGCTGGAATCTCACCTCATTTTCCATGTCACGTTTTCTATTTAATGTTGTCTCTATTTTTAATGGGATATAATCTGTCCGCTAAGTGCTTCCCACGGCAACATGGGAGAATTGTCTGGAGAGTCATTTAATTTGATAAAGGATTCCCACTGTTTCGAGAGAAACTGGTGACAGTCTGCATCTTTGAGATGCGATGTACCCATCCTGATAGAGCAATTAGGTCGATTTTTGCTTTATATATGTTTGAAGAATATTCTGTATCTGATGGGTTTTGCATTCCAGTTCATCTGTATATATTTTTAGAACTTCAGAAGCTAAAGGAATGTCAGTACGGCCGATGCTGGAGTAGATAACAGTGTTGTAATTACCTCTGATAATAACGAGGGACTCGGTGCTTATTTAATTGCACAAGAAAATGATGAAAGAACATTGGATCATCGTTGTTAGGTCCTAGTAATAATGTTATGAATTCAAGTTATATCTTTACTGATTAAGATCAATACACCGAATCTTTCAACAAAAGGTTAGTTAAATATATCTTTTATATCTTTATATCTCAAATATCTTTTGGCATATACAACTGGAATGTGTTAGGTGGGTTTCTTGCAAGTGAGAAATGTATGATTTCTTGAGGTGGTTACATATTTTGGCTTGAAACAGGTGAATTAAGGCCATACAGACTAAAGCTATCCAACTTCAATGAGCTCTTTTAGAGTGTGTGATCGAAGGCTCATTTGTGATTTAATATACTCACTTTCTGTTTTTCTACAGCAAAGAAAAAAGCTGCAGGAAAAGACACCACAAACATGGAAATAAGGAAATATTAGAAAATATCACACTCCGGAGATATCATTTTATAGAAATGTGACTGCTGGGTGACAATTAACCACTGAAAAGTGTTTTAACGATTTTTCTTTAACTACTTTAAATATAGAGAAATAGAGCAAAGACATTGTCTGTCTGTCACTGAATAATTTCCTGTTCAATTACACTGCTCCCAAAAATGGGTGGATATTTCATATTTTTGTGAGCAGTATATTATCTATAAAGCAGGATTAGACACGCATTCCTCTCATATTCCACTACAGTTTGGAGGTTATCTATCTCAAAGACACCTACATCACCTGCAAAGGAACTTGTGAGGCGATGCAAGTGCTTTACGGTAATAATCTCACCAAACTGCAGCACTCTGACTCTCGAGTACTCGAATTGCACAGCCTCTTAATACAGCAATGCCATTATGTGGTGGAGATAGACCCTAAAATTATTATTAAGTATTATTATATTATAGGTGCCCTACACTGGATTGGCAACCTGTGCCACCAGCTAGGCACCGGCTCCCATGCGACCTTGGCCAGGATAAGCAGATAAAACAATGAATGAAAAAATGATTATATTACAGTCTTAGTCAAATCTAAGGCAAAGCAGCTTTTGGGAGCAAGTCATGCTGACGTATGAGACTGTGGTGGCCTAGCGGTTAAGGTACTGGACTACGGACCATAAGGTCCAGGGTTCAAATCTCACCTCTGCCAAGCAGTTGGGTCCCTGAGCGAGGCCCTTAACCCACAACTGCTTGGATTGAAAAACCGTATTAATTGTATGTTGATCTGGATAAAAGCGTCTGCTAAATGCTGTAAATGTAAAATGATGATGATTCTGTTGACAGAGACAAGACCAAGCACAAATGAGATAGAGACCGCTCATTTAGGTTCTAGACACTGGTTCCAGAGACCGAGACCAGAATCTAGTACTACAACACTAGTAAGTGGGATTTGGACCCTGAACCATCAGGTCTAGATTCCAGTACCTTAACTTCTAGGCTACCACAGTAATTTAATGTAAACAATTATCCTAAGGCATGTCTTTGGACTGAGAGAACCAACGTACACAGAGTAAACCAACACGGACACAGCGAGCCACGCCGCTCCACCTGGGAACAAACCCAAGACCTTCTTGCTGTGATGTGACGGTGCTAGTCACCGCCCACCCTGTTTCAGCAAGGAACAAATCTGCTGTTAGCAAGGTGGTACCTGCTCTGCGCCCATCCCATTTTAACCCTAACACCTAGACTGGCAGAATTCTTGGATATAAATGTAAAAATATATTATATAATATAATCATCACACCTGAAGCCGTCTGACTTCTTGAACTGCTATAAATGAAGTTATGAAACAACCTCATTATGGATGAACGATTGCACCTGAATGTCCACCTACATCATAGTTAATTCCCCGTCTCTCTTCCTTTACACACACTTTATCAACCCCTTTATCATCCAATAATCTATCCACTCCTTAATCACTCATATACATAAAACTCCAGTGTCTGGCTGTCTAGAACATAGCAGACTCTGCCCAAAGCGGCAACCCTGGCTTATAAAAAGTTACTCCGGGAGACAAAATGGTTCTTCTGTGGCACTGCTCTAAACATTAAGTGCTGCTTTTTATGGTGTGCAGGACATATCTAAATACATTTCAATGTATAAGGTGTCGTTATTAATTAACCTGCTTTATAGCTAGGATGCGGTACACACGACATGACAGAACAGAACAGCTTAAGGACCTGTGTTATATGGGAACTCCCTAATCATGAACACCAGACAACGTTAGATGACAGTCCTTTGATTTTCTTGAAGATTTAATTTAGCCACTGTAACAAATCCGGTGATAAAAACACTCAGCTATCAAGTAACTTGGATAACTAAAAAGACGTTCTGTAAGCATCTGCTCGAACTTGGATGTAAAACTGGGTTTTACTGCAATCATGACCTGTTAAAATCGATCAGTTACATCTTAGCGGCGAGCTCTACTGATGGTTCCTGATGAATACAAGATGAGAAACAGAGGAGGAGAAACAGAGTCAAGGTCAGTGCTGGTTTAATGTGAGCTATAGAATCCATAATTGCATTGGGGTTCAGGATACTCTGGGCTCTGAGTGAAAACACAGCCGAAATTGCTGCCCTCAGCATAGAGTAGTTCAGAGCTCAAGGAAAGGAAAAGCGTAGCAGTATATTTCCAAATAAGAAATACACCTTTCTGAACATACATCAGAGTGTAATTTTTCAAAACGTTAAATGGACGTTAACATTGACATTCTGAGTAGATCTTGCTGATATTTAGCATGTTGTCAGCGCTGGGTAATTATTTTTCAAAAACATTAGAAACCCACTCTTTTCTTGCCAACTTTTGAATCCATCAGCATAGTGAACGAGTGCGCTGTTATCCAATTTTACATTACACTCCCACACCACTCAGAGAATATAGGCCTGCTGTGCTTCCCACATCCTTCAAGATCACATCGATATGACTCAGTGCCTGAGACTTCTTTAGTCTGACTCATCCTTAAAGAAGTACTTTTGATTTAAGTATTGCTGCAAAACATCCCTCCATTATCTTTCAGGATCATCCATATTACACACTTCAAAATGCCAGTGCACCCGCACTCTTCATCTCCTTCCGCAAAACAAGCGCTTAAGTGTTTACCAATTTCCCTCAGCACCTTGGGTGCAGAGAAAAGTTAAGAAACACTATCAGTCCGAAAATCCTGTTTGGGTCATTGTGCCTTGTTTTTCTCCAACCAGGGCACCGATGAGAGCAAAAAATAAGGATTGTTTACTTTAATAGTCAGATCATGATGCTGTATGATGCAGCTACGCATACTTTAGAGATCAGTAGATGCACCTGCAGTACCTGCATTAAGTAGACTCATTATAAAGCCTTAAACTCGTTAGAAAGCCCACATCGTAAAGGTCAGGTGGTACAGTTACAACCTTATACTGGACAGCAGGTGTGTGTGTGTGTGTTGGTGCTTTGGTGCTGGCGATAGAGCATTACACTGCAGTGACAACAAAACAGAATTTGTCTATAGTGTAACAGTGCAAGACCCCCGCCACACACACACCCTTCATTCTCTCTCTCTCTAAAAGAAAAAAACACTCCCATAAAAGTTTCATAAATGTTTTCTCGTTAAGATTTCTGATTATTAGGAATATATTATGTTACTGATGTCTTAAACAGCTTATGTAAGTCGCTCTGGATAAGAGCGTCTCCGAAATACTGTAAGTGTAACAGAAAGTGTCTTACCATGAAAGCTCTCGGGGTGGTAAAGCTATACGAGTCCATTTACGCTTGGCCTTTTCAAGCATTTTCGATGTGATTTGAACCATGTGACATATAACCGCATCTACACTTACTAGTCAGCTGCGTCACCGGTCAGTCTGAAATCTGTATCCCATGTAATATGTAAATCAGCTCATAGAAACCCATCAGAAATGGTTGCTATATAAAATGGCATGTATGTGAATAATTTAAACTTAGAGAAACTCTCTTAATTAGAGTTAATGTTTAAAAGCAGGTGCCTGTTAACCATGATTAAGACAGCAGCAAGCCTAGGTACAGGTGTATACTTGGGTAGGACATAGGAGTATTACAGTTTTACATCTTTACAGTGGAATCTCTACAAAAAATTATAAGATTAAAAGGTTTCCTGTATTTGCCAGCTCTCCATCTTCTCTGTTGTTGTTGAAGCCATGGCTACAGTGCGTCTCGGGCCTCTTCCTGAAGTGTTTTGGGCAATTATATATATATATATGAGTCTTGGGTGCATTTATACGGGCATTTTTTTACTAGCACTGGACTAGTTGAATGATTGACTGAATTTAACAGTGGTTGAGGTGTTTAACGGAATTTAACACACTGTAGTAGCCTAGTGGTTAAGGTACTGGACTATGGACCAGAAGGTCCAGGGATCACAGACCACCTCTGCCACAGTTGCTTGGATTGTAAGACTGTATTAATTGGAAGTCGCTCTGGATAAGGGCGTCTGCTAAATGCTGTATAATGTAAAATGTAAAATGTATAATGTAAAATGTTAAAACCTACTAAAAACAGCAGTAGTCAGATTGGCACCAATGTGGCCAACAATGCGTGTGTTTACTTGCACTTAATCCTGTCATCACAGAATATTTTCAGCTGTCTGATTATTCAGTGGTCATGAATAATCCGATTTCTTCGATCAAACAGCAATCAAAGTGGCCTAAATTTGATCTTCTCACCAAATCTGTTTTTTTTTTTAAATCTTGATCTTTTTCTACATAAGTTTGAAACTGTCGCACGTCTGTGAAAGAGCGCCATTTCACGAGCTACATAAGCGTACACAAACAAAGGGCTATACATGCTAACAGCTAACACAAAGGTCAACGTTAAGCTAAACACTGGGTATGCGCACAAGACAAGGAATTTAAAAAGGGTAAACTGCTAAACACACAAGAGCTGCGTCCCATTTCAGGGGCAGTATCCTTCGGAGGCTGCATCTGAAGACCGTTTGCATCACGGCGGCATAAAAACGCGCCCTTTTTCCAACGGGTGTACACTTTGTCAGACAGCGTATCCTGAGGTTCATTGCATGCTGCGATACAAACTGGAAATCTGCCATAGAGCAGACCGTCTCATTTCGGTTTGGAATTTAGACATGCCTTCACAGATAGTTTAGACTGCATCATGGGACCCAGCTAAGGGCAAGCACAGGACTACATACACAGGACAGGAGGTTATTATTATGCATTATGGCAGGGGCCAAATGCAGAGTATTATAGAGCATTATCTGTTTAACCTTGCTTATATTTTTTAGTCCTAAAAAGCCTTTGTTATGTATTTATGTGGTTCTTTCTTTAAACTACTTTGCAGGCATTTATTCAATACAATTCCTATAACATCAGAAAAGCATGTCAGTATTAGTTTGGGCAATCTAAATTGATCTAAGTTTAATATTAAAATATTTCGTGATATCCATCCATCCATTATCTTCCGCTTAATCCACACTGGGTCGCGGGCTAGCCGGTGCCCACCCGGCCACTCTGGGCGCAAGGACAGGAACAACCCTAGACGGGGCGCCAATCCATCGCAGGGCACACACTGGAGGAGGAAACTGGAGAACCCAGAATAAACCCACACAGACACGGAGAGGACATGCAGAGTCCATACAGAAAGGACCCAGACCGCTCCACCCTGGGATTGAACGCCGCCCACCGAGTCACCGTGCTGCCTACTGTGCGTTATCCTGTCTCCAAGATATGAACTGGTCCCCTTGTGACTCTCAACATGATGAACTGTCGTTGTGGTGTCTGGACCGACTACAAGAAAGCATGTGCCAATTAAACGTTTCCTTTTTATTAGCCTGGCTGGCTTTTAATAGACTGTAATTGTAAATCTAACAGATGTTCCCTCTATATGATCTGATTTCAGCATGTGTATAAAGCCATGTGGCCTCCAAGAAGCAATGCTTTGGAGGGTAAGTTGTTCAAAGCTCCTGCTTCGTTCCTTTCGCTTTTTACCGTCACCCTCAGCCTGCTCGTTAATGGTCTGGACTTGGATTTCTATAAAGCTGCTTTGTGACAGCATTAAGCACAAAAAGCACCACAAAGAGAATAAAGACTCGAACTGAATATCATTGAATTAAACAGTACGAACAGTTTGTACTTCACCTTCATCCACCTCGACTAAGAAGAAAACTTCGAAATCTGGCACTTTCCTGAACTTCTGTTTCTTTGTTTTCTGCTGCAAGTCTGGAGACTTGGAAAGCGCCTTTGGCACATATCCCCTGCTGTCCAGCATGCAGTGGGCTGTGCATTGGGTAGGTTAATAGAAATAACTACCTGCTCCTTTAAGGATCAAAGCTGTCCCGCAAATGGCCCTCAGGACGCAGATCTGCTTCCACTGCACAAGCCAACCTACAAATATCCAGCTACAGCAGGACAGCAAATAAAATGGGTCACTAAAACGCAAAGTAGCAGGCATTTAGCACCTGCTATTCTGTGAGCAAATTGTATTTCACACTTTCATTAAGCCAGTAAAAACAAAACCAGTTAGCGTCTGTATTTTATGCTTTTGTGAGCTAAGGCCGCATATTAGGCAAGTTAGATAATGGCTCGACTTGCACACCTCGTGTTTTTTTTTTGTGTTTTTTATATAAACTACTTTCTGTACACAAGAGAGAACAATTGATCGCGGAAAATTAAGCCATATTGAATAAACGTAAATGAAGAGCGAGAAAAAAATGTGAGAGCATAGCAGGCATTTTGCACTCAGCTGACATCTTAAGAGATTGCGCTGCAGAAAGATGATTAATAAAGTTGCTATCAAATAAAACCTCGCCAGCTCTCAGAACCAAGACATATGCCACTGGAGCTCTAGCACATTATTCAGAATAATCAACCTAATCGTCAGTAATCCCTTAAACTAAAAAAAGGTTACCAAGCCAAGAAATGAAGTGTCTCTGCACTTCTAAAAGGAATGAATTTCTTTCTGAGGTGCCTCCTACTTCCTGTGAAGAGATTCTGCATCACGTCAACCGCTAACGGGTTGTTTTAGTCCTCATCAGCACTGTTAAAAACATCTTCAAACACAATGAATTAAAAATCAGGCACTGACATTTCTTTGTTGTTCTTAATGAGGCTACATTTAGCTGCTACGCTGGATGATAAAGATGGCCAGGCCCCATGGGGAGTCTTTAACAACACACAATGGGAAAATAGCTCAGCTGCTCGTGATATACAGTGTTCAAAAGCACTTTTACACTTTCAAAGGGAGATTAAATATTTGATCGTAAACCGCTGAAGTGTTTATCTTAATGCTGTCAGGAAGGCGTTGTGCTGCATTAAGTAATTATAAAAAACGGTTTAAAAAACCAGGGAGACAAAATATAAGCAGCAAGACCATCTCTGATACTCGTAATTTCGGTTTCTTACAGTTTGTACAGTGGAAAAGCCCACTGTGGGGAAAGTGAAAGAACAATTCAAATACCAACCTGTCAAGTCACTCTCGCCTTAGAGTGCAACTGGAGCTGCCGCAGTGAAGCACATTTTCTCAGTATCTGGACAGAACCAGCCAATTAAATGTATTCTATTCAATACCAATGTCAGTCTGGATGCACATGTATGAGACCGTTCCTAATGTAATGTCACCATATCAGTCAAATACAGCAACAAACACAGCTGTTTTTGTCTCTGCCAGGTCCATCATTTCTGATATTAAGGCACTGTGGTGGATTGCAAACACCAGAGCTACAGTACTGTACAAAAGTCTTACACATTCTATATTTTTCATTTATATACCTCTTATTGTTTATTTACGTTTGAGTAATCACTGCACTTTGTAGTTTTACAACTCCAGACTGTGTTCCATGTGTTTCCCTGCATGCTTTTTTAGTCCCCATTACTCTGTGCCATAATGGTCAGGACCAGCACATATCAGATACTGTTTGCTGGTGGATCATTCTCAGCACTGAACTGACGACCATGTGGTGTTTTTTTGTGTTAGTGTGTGTTGAGTTGGTATTAGTGGATGAAACACATGAATGCTGGACGAGACATTTCCCTTATTGCTCCCCTTTGAAGATGTAAATTCAGAGACAATAGTTTATCAGTTTGTGTTAGTCATCCTCTAATTCTGTGCACAGGAGATGATGGCTGGACATTTCTGGCTGACGAAAAATTCGAATAGAAGCATTTGATCTCTTTTTATTGAACAACAACATCGAACACTGACAACAGGTCACAGAAAGTTTGTCAAACACAGACAACAGTGGTAACAGCACTTGGAACATCAGATACATATGGAATCGTTTTCAAGAGACTGGAACAGTACTGCCACAACAACAAGAGATGACCTCTACTTGACCTTACTGGCAAGAAGGAATGAAATCAGCTGCTTCATGTTGGACTACATGCCCAGTGAAGAATGGTATGCATTGAAGACCTGTAATGAGTGGTCATCTGTCCTTTTCTCTGACGAGTCACGGGTTCCGTTTGCAGCCTGACAATCTTCGTATTCTTATATGGTAAGAACGAGAAACACGGGAGAATCCACGTCTCATGCTAGAAAGGGACTCCTTCAGTGGTGGTGGTGGAATCATGGTTTGGCCTGGTATCAGCATTGGGGGTCCACGTTATCGGAAATGGATCGCTGACTGCTGTCCAATACCGAGATGAGGGCCTTCAAGTTCTCCAGACCTGAATCCCATTGAACATGATTGGGATATACCAGGAAGACGTCTGAAAAACTGTCCAGTGCCCCCCACAACCCTTCTTGATCACTGTCAGCGTGTTTCGGCACTCTTGGGTGATCATACACCCTACTGAACAGTCAATGTGGGGGCACCCTGGTCCAGTTTAAGCTAATTCTGTTTATCCACATGAATGTATCACTTCCTACTCAATCACCAGAATTGAGTTTGAATCTCAACAACTTTCTCTGACTTTTCATTTGCTTTTCTGATGATCTTGTCTAATACAATATAACGAAATACTTCTTTTATTCATCTTAAATATATAATATATATACTAAGAGGAATATTATATATCACATGAAATAGTTTTGCTTAGAGTATATAGATCTTTTATAACAGACGCCATCGCACAGCAGTTGCACAGTACAGCTGTAACTCATAGGTCCCACATGCCAGTGGTAGAGGTAGAAAAAAAACAAGCTTAAGGAGAACACCTTTATGTGACACCAGACAGCAACATAAGAGTTCTTAAGAGCCATAGCATAACACAACGGAAAATCTACAGATACTGTGTAGAAAACAAAAAAAGACATTAAGTGTAAGATGCTGTGAAGGGTCTTGTCAAGAAGAGAAAAGCACTTTATGCTGGCCTTGCACTTAATGACTTTCAAGCAATTTCACCCTCACAGACATTTTCAGTGCTGGAATAAAATAATGAGAGACTTGCTAGAGTTGTGTCGTCTCGATTGTCGGGTTTAACATGATCAGAATAGCCTTGTGTATATAAAAGTGATATTTCCATTATTTGATCTTCAGAGATCATTACAGCTCTTAAAAAGCCACACGGTTTATTCACAGCCCTGATTACATAAATTTTTAGAGCTGTTTTCAAAATAAACACACATTTTGCAATTAATGTATGTTATATGGTTCTCACTGTAATTGGCACAGTATTTTGAACACAGGTATCAACTGAAGGGTTACACTTTCTCAGCTCCAGTTGGAGAGTGTGAAGGACTCCAGTAAAGATAGTGCATCAGGATCATGCACCAACATCCAATTAGGCAGGTACCATGGCTTAGAGCAACCACAAGATCTGCAGAGGCTGTGTATATACTTTGCATACTCATAACTAGAGGGTTATTGTTTGACATTTCCACAGCATGATGATCTTGTACCACACAAACATTGCAGTGTTTGTGAGAAGGTTCCAAGGAACCATCTCAAGCAATTGTCTGAAAAAGAACAGTCCAATAATTAGTGACACGTTGGAAAGGTACTGGTTTGTGTTACAATCTGCGTGTTGCACCCTACCAAAAAAAATAAATTAAAAAAAATAAGTTAATTAATTTAAAA
>JAUZST010009381.1:0-13012 GCA_034779995.1 Parotocinclus haroldoi
AAGTAGAGGAAACGCATCGGTAAGTAGAGGAAACGCATCGGTAAGTAGAGGAAACGCATCGGTAAGTAGAGGAAACGCATCGGTAAGTAGAGGAAACGGATCGGTAAGCAGAGGAAACGGATCAGTAAGTAGAGGAAACGAATCACCAAGTAGAGGAAACGAATCACTAAGCAGAGGAAACGGATCACTAAGTAGAGGAAACGGATCACTAAGTAGAGGAAACGGATCGGTAAGCAGAGGAAACGGATCAGTAAGTAAAGGAAATGGATCACTAAGTAGAGGAAACGGATCGGTAAGTAGAGGAAACGGATCGGTAAGTAGAGGAACTGGATTACTAAATGAAGGGAACCCGTTTTTTAAAAAAATTTCCCCCATGGCACTTTGAAGGTTCTGTAAAATTCAGTTCATGTGTGCAGAGCTTTAAATTTAAAACCGGTTCTGCGGCTCAACTGTTGGCTTCCGGTCCCAGAGTTTAGCACTCGGCTCGATGATCTGATTATTTTGGATTCTTGTGAGCCTGTGATCTGTTGTGTGTGTGTGTGTGTGTCTTTTAATTAGTTATTAGAAGCTAATACTTTTTGTGTTGTACAATGACAGAGACGAGTGAGACGGGTTCAAACTGCTTTTGAATACTGTAATTTAGACCCAAGATATACACTACCAAATTACTGTCTGATTATCGTTATAAACAAAATCACAGAAAAAAATCTAAGATATCATTTTCTGTAAGTATTTCACACCCCTGGATACAGGCTACATACAGAAATCTTTTTAATCCCTTCCTTTGCTAGATTACTTTTACTTGTTGTCACAGTTTGTGAGCTGTGCCCTTCTCACCTGCCACACACCTATACCGGCCTCGGGAGGAGAGAACGGCTTTCGGAAGAGGCGACAGATCTTGTACGCGTCGCCACGTATTTCAGTGATGTTGTTGAGCAGCAGGAGCACTGCTGTCAGCGGATACACGCACGAAAACAGGCTCAGGTATCCAAACTGGACCAGCAGCTCGATGTACTCTGCAAACAAACCCTGCATAACCCAACCCGGACAAATAGCTGTTAATGTGAGACCTACATTAATGCACTGCTAAAACTCGTTTGCTCACGCAGGCTGACAATCTGTTATCCATCTGTCCAAAGTCTTATTATTCCTACAAGGTGCTGTCTATTAGATGGGAAGCAGGGGGGGGATCAGTGGGGGGCACCGCCGCCTCACAGCAAGAAGGTCCCGGGTTCAATCCCAGGGTGGAGCGGCCTGGGTCCTCCCTGTGTCTGCGTGGGTTTACTCCGGGTACTCCGATTTCCTCCCACAGTCCAAAGACATGCGTGTCAGGTTGATTGGTGTCTCTAAAGTGGCCCTTAGTGCGTGACTGTCCCCCCTACGATGGATTGGTGCCCCGTCTAGGATAGTTCCTGCCCTTGCTCCCAGTGGGTGGGCACCGCCTGGTCCGCGACCGATTAAGCGCAAGATAATGGATGGCTGGATGGTCTCTACACGTCCAATCAGATTTCTGCACTGTCCATCTGAGCCATATGGAAATGGTTTGCCAATTTTAACAAAGAGCGTTTAACTCTTGACTCTAAATCTACCAGCCACCTTTGAGATTAACTGAAATGTTAACTGGAATATTTGAGTCAGAGCCCATCCTCATAGTCATGTTCCAAAATCTAGTAAGGATGTAACGAAGCACTCAGCTCCAAAAAAAAACTCGAAATATATTTCATGTAACTTATCGTGATATCACATATTGATTATGACCCTAACCTAATTAAGGTTTATTGAGTTTTATGTTTAGAGAGAGCTGGAGCTCACAGGGAAAGGGGGAAGGCTGCCCTCGGCCTGCATGTGATCAGCAGCTGGGTCGTCCTCCTTCAGGTCCTTCTGTGGAGTGCTGTAGAATCGATCCACAATGAATGGCACCACCACCTCGGTGAACTGGTTTACCAACTGAGACACGATGAGCAGAGATGACAGCCTCTGTACGTATGAGGATACGGAAAGAAACAACGATTAAACGATATAAAAGAGGAACAGTTATTACAAATAGCATGCATCGGGGGTCACTCTGACCTTACGTAGGAGCTGCAGGTCCTGTTTGAAGAAGGCAATGTGAAACAGCACGGCAAAGTTGTTGAAAAAAGTGAACTGAAAGAGAGGAGGGGTGTAAATATTGCTCTGGTCTTTTAGTTTTTTATGAATCAGAATTGATTAGACCTGAATCTTAGGCTACGTTCACATTACCAGGCTGAAGTGACTCAATTCTGCCTTTAATGTGGCTCAGATCTGATTTTTTTTCGGGGCTGCGTGGACCTTTTCAAATCGGATTTGAGTCACTTTCACATGTGGTCCCAGATCGGATACGTATCCGATCCGTAGACATGCGACTCTAATGAGAACAGTCAGATCAGATTTCGGAGTGTTTTTGCCCCTTACGCATGTGCCCGGTGCAGCAAAACAGCGATGAGGAGAAGAAGTGGGTGATTTGCTTGATATGTGGGGAAATTCATCCATGTAAGCAAAGCTGAAAGGAACCGACCGAAATTCAGTTTTATTTCAAACAATTTCCAAATAAACGGCAAACCGCGGCCACAAACAAACGTGGCTACAACGCCAAGGAAAAATAAGTCTCAAAGGCTGGACTTCTTTCACCTTCTCGACCCGAGTACGTTCATCAGCTGAGATGTTTTCTGTCCACATATGAGCTGCTATCACATCCATTACACATTTGTACACTGATTATTCTGGGATGGCGTTTTGTTGTTGTTGTATATACGTACCATCGTGCACATGCGAGACGTTTCAGGGACAGATTCGTTCTCATTACAGACAGATACAGGTCACTTACATTTGTGAATGTGAACCGTCAAGAAAGCCAAATCCGATCTGAGGAAAAAAATCTGATTTGAGCAATGTGGCTACGCTCACATTACTACTCACATTATTAAGTGTCTTGAATCTGATATTTTTCCTTAATGCGGCTCAGATCTGATTTTTTTTTCGGGGTTGTGTGGACGTGTCAAATCCGATTTGAGTCACTTTCAAATGTGGTCCCATATCGGATACGTATCCAATTCGTGGACTTGTGACTTGAATGAGAACAGTCAGATCACTCAAAGTAGCCTTAGATCTTTTAGATTAGTGTATCGGTTATAGAGCTTATCCATTTTTAAGATAAGACACAGACATAACGTTTCCTGTTATTTTCCCTTTCTGGACAACGTGCGATAGTGTTTACATAAGAAAATAATTTGCCTTGCTGACAACCAGAGTGAATCCAAATCAAATGGATAAAAAGGCGACCAAGGTGACTTACAACCAGAACTTTAGTGGTATGATGAGTCTGGAAGGACGACTCCTCTCTGTGGTTCTCTGAAAAAATGACAAAGAGGGGGAAAAGAGCCATAAATAGAAAGTTTACAGACAGTTCATTCCACTGAGAACTTGTTCTAACTACCGGAGCCGAAAAATAAAAAGTATGTTTTAAGTCGTTTGTGTTTTTGAATTATTAACAGCTTACACAAACGGTGATCCCGGATCGTTTTCCTGTTATCTCTGGAGATCAGGAAATGATTTCACATAGATGACATTTTCACTCTTGATCGGTTGCTGCTCAAACCGAACGGCACAAAAACAAAACTCACAGAAATAAGAGGATATTTTTAAATGAATATGAAGCGGATCCCACAGGAACTGCTGGATAATCGGATCCTGTCCGTGCCCCATCACTGTTTGTGTGTTTTGACCCTCTTCGGTGACCATATGCCCTAATGAACACAATGTGGGGGCACCCTGGTCCAGTTTAACCTGCTCCTGTTAAATTAATTACCAATTAATTATCAATATATCACTTACTACTCAATCACCGTAACTGAGTTTGCATTTCTTTTGTATAATCGAACAACTTTTTGACTTTATTTGCTTTTCATATCATCTTCTTTAATAAAACCAAATTAAATGCTTCTTATTTGAATCGCTTCATATCCGTTTTAAAATATCCCGTCATTTTTGTAAATTATTAAATGTGCAAAATGTTTACACTTCAGTCTAGGAAACCCATTAGCCACTATAAATCTGTGTCATTTCAGGCCCTAAATTTGATGAAAGTGGCATCCATCCAACCATCGTACTGAAGGGGCTTCTGCGATCCGCATTGTCCTCAAAAACACTGATCAGTCCATCTTTACCAGTTAGGTTCACTAAAGCTTGGGGACTTTATGTTGTTATTTGTTGTTAAATATGCAGTTTAAGCATGCAATTCTTTAACTACAATATGTTATTAATAAAAGTCTGACATAGACAGTTGGGGTAATGTAGGGGCACCCTGGTCTGTGCCTTGCAACGCTCAAACCAAGCCCCTACACTGAGGACTGCTGAGACGGCTAACTGGGGTTAAATCGTCTAGGTCTAGCAGAGACCAAAACCAAACTTCTCAGGAAAGACACAGAACCTTACCCCCAGCAGAGGCAGGATAAGAAACAGGGTGTTTAAACACCCTGGACCACTTTGTGTCTTGCCTTTGCCCCCAGGTTACAGAAAGGATCAATTAATCAGGCCCTGCTTTCCCTCTTACCCCACTCTGTAAGGCGCAGGGCCACGTTGCGGTAGGTGTTCCCCAGCATGTTGGTGTAGACGATGTGGATCAGAGAGGGTAAGTAGGACAGAGCAGCAGTGATGATGGATCCATGTGTTTTGTGGAAGGCAGAGATGGTGCTCTCGCAGTAATAAAATCCCAGCATGCCGAGCACGACAAGACCAAGGAAAAGCCCTACTATGGGCACAGAGACCAGGCCCACCCTCAACTGCCTCTGCCAGTCAGGGAAAAGAGGCTCCGTCCGGCCTGTCACAGGATTGGTCCCGAGCTGACCATGGAACCCCGGGCGTGGTTCCTGGAACTGTTCTGTTAGTGTCAGGGTACCCCAGCGGTATGACAGTGCGGAGCTGCGTCTTTTCCACAGCTCTATGAACACTGTAGACCAGATCATGCTGAACACAGCCTGCACCATGTGGGAGCTCACGGACAGCTGGTCGTCGTCGGCGTTCAAGGAAGTGGGAGTGGACGTAGAGTTGTCTGCTTTAGCTACGTCAGGGGGCGGGGCTCCGGGAAGGAAGAATGTGATGAAGACACCCAGAACTGCTGGAGGAACCAGGGCCCATGTGTAGAAATCTAAGAAGCTGAAGTAGAACGCGACTGAGCCACCGAAGAAAGCCTGTATGGAGTCTGTGAAGGAGAGAGGGAAAGATGCTTATAAATGAGAACTTTCCATTTGCTAAGCAATGCCATGAGCAGAGCAGGACAGCATGCCTTAGGATGGGGGCAATGAACTGATCCAACAGCACAGTGCGTGTTCGGAGATGTTGAAAAAAATCACCCCCACCCGCCAAAATCTGAGCTTTTTCATTTCACTCCACCAAATAAACAAAGGACCTTGAGTTCACTAAGTTTAGCAGCTTAGCATTACATATCGTAATGTGCAAATCAAGGCCGTTAAAATATAGTCAGTTACACGCAACATGTGATTTCTTCATGCGATTTATGACGATGACTGTAAGTTAATTACAGCTTGTCTTATAATGACAGCACCTGTTTTGGTTTTTCAGCGTTGCTTCTGGCATTGGAACGCAACATCAAGCACCTAATGATTATATATTTAATTATTTATTTAAGATACCTTCAGCATCAATTGTTTTTAGTTTATTACATTATTTTGAATGAATAAAGGTTATACTGTGCGTTCGCAGGATTCCGTAGTGCTTTTTTATAGAAAGAAATATCCTTATTGTCATAAATGAGCAATCAATACAATGAAATATTTAATCATTTTATTAATACCGCATTGGTATTTATCAATTTGAACCCTGTACTGTCCATTATATGAATTTCCATAGTTTTGTGTGAAAATGAAAGAGTGAAAATGGAAAAGTGTAACACTTCAGCTACAAACACTGAGCAGTAAAGCTTACAAACGATTTTCTGCTCAGTGTAAAGTTTTAAATCCATGATTGTCCAGACAACAGAAGTTACTCCACTTTTAATCAAAACTTTCTCATCTTCACTCTTGTTACTCTGACCATGGAGAACTTTGTAAATGGAAAACGGGATTCTTGAGTCCCAATGTTGACTGGACATAATGTTGTATATAAATTGATCTCGGCTTTGCACGAAATCCCTGGGTGTTTAAGGGAAGAGAAAGGCACGTGTATATGGATATTTCTATATTATAATTCACTCCTGCATGGCATTCATTAAAGAGCTGCATTGCTCAGGTGCTTGTTACACACACAAAAACGTATCAAGATAAACAGAGATGGTGTTGAGCTTGCTTTGGTATTAGCGTAAGAGATTCTAATTGATTTAAGAATAAATACGGTTCTAATATGCAGTAAGGTTTTATAGTTTTGTTTTCTCGAATTGTGTCTCACAGCTGATCAGAAACTGGTCAGAATGCCTTAATCATAGATATTAATTATACACGCCGTTTAATTTCAGAACGATTGTGGGCGTGTCTGGTCCTCTGAGCAGACAGCATTTGTATTTGTTTAAGACTGCAAGCATGTGTGTTTTTTGGGTGATGGTGGGGGTGGGGAGATGAAGACAGGAAACAGGAAACACACATCATGTGTGTTTCATGTTTATGTCACATTATGAGATCCAAATGTCCCCAAATGCTCTGATCAGATCTATTAAGATCTGTGAGGTTCCTCAGTACCATTAACATTACATTACAGTAACATTGTTTGTGTGTGTGTGTGTGTGTGTGTGTGTGTGTGTGTGTGTGTGAACCTAAAGGTTGTCCCCACAGGCGTTTCTGGGAATACCAGTCCTGACTGAGAGCATTTAGAGTCTTCTCATCACTCAGGGGGAAGAAGTCCTGAATTACTCCTATTTTCTGCAGCTTCTGAACTACAGAGGAGAGAGAGTAAAAGAGAAAAAGGGGGAGGGGAGAGAGAGAGAGAGAGAGAGAGAGAGAGAGAGAGAGAGAGAATAGCCTTACCACGTGGTCTTAAAAAGCAAGACTGAGTTGGGAATGACTAAGCAATTCAGATATGAGAGACACTGCACTTCACATCAAGTACATTTCTGGACACACATTTGATAAACACACCTCTCAAGCTGGTGCTGATTTGCATCTCTCTTTTACTCATCAGCCACTTTATTAGGTATAGCTTTCTATTACTGGGCTGGACCCCTTTTTTCCCCTTCAGATCTGCCCTCACTGGATATTTTCTCTTTTTTTCCTCTCTAAACCCTAGAGGTGGCGCTGTGTGTGGAAAATCCCATTAGAACAGCAGTTTCTGAAATCAGACCGTGCCCTGTTCAAAGCCGCCTTGCTTCCCCGTCACGTTGCTCGGTTTGAACTTCAGCAGGCTGTCCTGATCATGTCTACATGCCCAAATGCATCGAGTTTCTGCCATGTGATTGGCTGATTAGATATTTGCATCAACGCACATTTGGACATGTGTACCTAATAAACTGGCTGGTGAGAGCGTGTGTTACACACGCAGAGACACGCAGAGGCAGAGAAGACTTACATATATTCTGTCTGGACCTGAGAATGCCCTTGTCCCCCTGAATTCCTGGGATGCGCTGATCTTTGACGGCTCTCATGGACTCCAGTTCGTGTTTGACAATGTACTGCCTCTCTGCTAAATTCAGGAACTTTTGCATGTCATCTACACACAGAAAACACCCATCACACAACCGGCCTAGTAGCTATGGACAGAACGAAGCCCTAAACATAAACAGGCCCGGTCAGAACAGAACACTAATTTGCAGGATTAGTTCTCTCTAACAACCACAATACACGTCTCACAGTAACATCAGGAGTTAGGTGCAGCTGCTGTCCTTATATAACTGCATGCTTTGGGACAAATCGACCCAGCTCACCCATCTAACAAAAGCTGGACTGGCATGATAGCACAACACCAAGTCTTTAGCCGTACTTATTTCTTTTATTTCATTTTAGATTTAATAACGATCGACTATGAATGTGGTAAAGGCTGTGCAGGGTGAGTTACACTTGCAATCAATAAATGATACCTCATGTTCAACAAAAGAAAGCAATCAGATTTATTTCTTTATTTGCTTTTTACATCGAGGTGTCATCTCAAATCAAATTCATATTGCAATTTATTTCTATGGCGCTTTTTACAGTGGAGCGTTGTCTCAAAGCAGCTCTACAATCTTAAATGATCCTAAAAGGTCAATCCCAAAATGAGCAGGCCTAAGGCGACAGTGGAAAGGAAAAACTCCCTGTATTAAGAAGGAAGGAACCTTGGGAGGAACCAAGACTCAAAAAGGGACTCGACCTCCATGGGTGGCCTAGATGTTTACTGAATAATTAAGTTTTAGTAATAGTAAAATTAAGTAAATAATACAATTTAAATCAGCTTTACAATTTTAGATTAGGGTAACAGTGGAAAGGAAAAACTCCCTAAACGTGATAAGGAAGAAACCCTGGGAGGAACAAACATCACAAAGGGACTAGAACTTTTTGGTGGCTCAGATGTTAAATGTAAGAATGTAAACAAATGTATCTGGTCAAATCGGTTTGTAGTATAGTATAGTATGGTATGGTATGGTATATTATAGTATAGTATAGTGTATACTATATAGTATAGTGTAGTGTAGTTCAGTATAATTGAAAAAATAGAAATGAAGTAAATGAACAGGCGAATGAAATATTGAATAAAATAACGTTACAAACGTGCACATTGGCGTTATTTCACCTGATACACTGAGTCACTTTAGGAGCTCGAGTCCTCAGTAGGAAAGTCGTTGGTGGTACATTGGGCAGGAGGGGCTGTGCTAGCCACTGTCCGGTGTTTTGAGAGTTTATAAAAGGTCTGAGGTCTGAAGTGGCAGCTTATGATCTCTTTATTATGTTTCTTTCACAGTCAGAGTTGTCAGTTCGTTCCCAGTGCCATAACAGTACTATCCAAAGAGAAAATCATCTGATGTGCTTCATCTCATAATGCCATCTGTATCGATAGTGTACATTACAGCGTACAGTTTTCATGACCTCAGAGGTTCCTGCACACCTAGTAAAGAATCTGAAGTATTTTCCCAAACCCCCTTACTAGTACCCTAAGTGATGCCCTTAACAGATCAGTCTAATTAGTGCCCAGGAATTAAGTGAGTAAGGGAACAGCTGCTTGAGACGGATTCAGACCCGATGCTGTTTACACAGGCGCCATTATAGTGAAACTGCAAGTAGTTCATTAAGCCGAACAATTTGCTTCCTAGTATAAAAGAAAGTGCCTACACTCCTGTTACTTTCTCTGTTTGTTTTCTAAAGAGCTCCCTAACTGGATCAATTCCAAAATCTCCTTAATTACCGTGCAAACAGGTTACAGAAAACGAAAATCCTACATCCAGTTAAATGAGCCTTATTCATTTGGCTGTTACCCGTACAGGAACATCATCATTTCTTACCGACGTTGTTGAAATTGTTGCTGTCACTATAGGAAAATGTAATCATGTTCCCCTCTTTATCGGCCTTGCAGAGCCCCAGGTCTTCGGTGGCCCTTAGCAGGGTACAGCGGGGTGCCGCCACAACAATTTTGCCCCAGCTGGCATCTTCACCTGGGTGCACGAGAAGCTGTGCCCCTAAAGCACACAGCAGAGGAGGAAGGGTTTATTATTAAGACTCTTATCCTTTAATTTAATTCCGATTAATAACTGTCCCATTCAAATACAAATAACAGTGGCTACATAATGTAGCTGTTAAAAAGTATAACATTTTGCTCTTACAAACATGTTTAATCTGTACGTACTTCTATCTAAATTCTATTCAGTCTGTTATTAAAGTCATTAAGATGATCTGCAGTATGCACCCACCTCCTGCTCTCTGAGGTGCAGAGATCATCTTCATGATCCACTGCTTGGTGATAAGCTGGACGTTCTCAGACAGTTGGATCAGAGCCAGCGGCTCCACCTTAGACGATACACAGCAGGGGCAGCTGCCCTGGGACCAGGTCTGAGTTGTCATCGCCTCTGCTGAGCTGGTGACGCTGTCCTGTGACGACATCCTGCTGTCCCTGTACAGAAATGATTAAAATATTTTTTTTGTAGTTGGATTAAAGCCACGGGTCAGAAGCTCATCCTTATTTTATGCCAGCTTTTAATCATGGAATAACAAACATTTGCCAATTAACGAATTCGCACTGAAACTTGGGCACAGAGTGTCCTAAATTAATCACATATGAAAATTATGTTGTACTTATTACACATTCAGAACCTATTAAAAATCGTCAGGAACTCATTTTATATAAATACAACGTGTTTTTTTAATGGCTGATGATAATATTTTACAGCGCAGCATCTTATTTTTTCTAACTGATCAGGAAAAGATACAGGAACATAACATCCAATTATATAACACATTGACATATATCACTATTAACAATCATACCTCCCTGTATTTCCATTCATATTTACTAAATAGCACCCCCAATAATCAATCGTGAATAACCTCAAACTCTAAACCTAACTTTACACTTCTAAAAGACACTGCTTATGTAAAACTATTTATTCCTAATATTTCATACAATATTTTGTCTGCATTTTCAAATTCAAACATTTTTCTTTACAGTAATTTCTTATGAATAATTCAGACCTTCCAGTCGAACTTGCTCTAAGTTTAAACAACCCTGATTTATTGTGGCAAAAAAATGTATTCTTACTATTTAACGCTCTGGATTAAAGGCGTCTGCTGAATGCTGTAAATGTAAAGAAAATAAAGGATAGGATTAAATGACTTTGTAATAGGGTTGGCGTTTGCATATCAAAAAACAATTCTGCTTATCAATTCCAGGTTTCAGTTCCAAAACTGTAAAAAAGAAGTGCCAAGAAGTTACACATAAGGTATAAAGATGTTTTCAAATATTTCTACTAAGCTGTTTATTGCGGCAAAATAAATGTATTATTACTATTTATACAATCTCTACTCTACAATTTTAGATCTATTTAAACACAGTCCTTGCCACCACCACATTAAATCCCAAACTTCTGAGTTTTAACAGTCATGTTCAGACAGACTGTCCATCCATATCCATCCGTCTGTAATCTCCTGTAAACATGTCTGCCTGGGATTACACAACGACCGGATCCAATTTGGGGTGGTTGTGGTACGATTCAGGTATGCACTTTGCATAATGCACGTCTTTAGGCATTAGGCATTTGCTTAGTAAATATGGAGCAAATACATTAACAGTAGATATGCTGACACAGGATGAAAATGAAACGGGAATAAGGGCTGAATAGTTAGAATACTTATCAGAGCAAATAGTGATTAACTGTGTGGGTGTGGCTCAGGTTCACACCCTGGTTAATGTAACCTACACAGACACATGTTTGGAGATGTTAAGTTTCTTATCTTGCACATACAGGACGTGTGTGTGTGTGTATGTTTACAGTAAATTCAGCATTCAGAGCGCTCTCTCTCTCTCCTACCTACACACTAACACACAGACAGACAGACAGACAGAAACCAAGAAGATACAGGCAGGGACGGTTACAGGGTTACTGGGATTAGGAAAATGAGGGCGGGAGAAAGAGCACTGTACCTGCCGGGACACTGAACTCTTCTAAGGTTTCTGTTCCTGTTGTTTTGGATCACAACGCTCCTCCTGCACTGTTTTCTCAAAACAAATGTAAAACAAGCTCCCACCAACACACGCTCCTTATTGAACTTTCATGCTGCTCGCCCACCTACGAGTGCACAGCCCGTTTCCCCTCAGATCGGAGCAATGTAAGGCAGCAGGATCGTTGATAGCAGGAATGCAGCCAAACTTCTCCTTCCTCGCTGCAGGGTGTGGAGCGCCTGCTTCGGCTTTCCTGCTCCGACAGCGCATACTCATCTGGGTCCTACAGCCCGCCATTTCACCTTCAAACCATCCCTAGAAAAAGTGCTTTTATTTTCCACTGCATGTGGTGATCTGAAGAACATTATAACACAGACTTGCCATTTACAGCTATGGGAATTAAATGTTATTCACTATACGCAGTATAAAACAGACATGGACTATGGTAGCCTAGCCGTTGAGGGTTATGCCCCACTGTTGCTTGAATTTTAAGATTTTAAGATGGATATGGGTATTGTTTGCATATTATAAATGTCAATTCCATCTATGGATTCCAGGTTTCGATTTAAAAATGGTGAAAAAAAATGTGCCAAATAATTAGATATGGAGATTTGTTTTCAGTATTTTAACTTCTCCCACGCAAACCTAAGTAAAAAGCTTAAAGTTGCCTAATAATAATAATAACTTATAATATGTTTTATTTATAACGCACTTTTCATTTGAGAATGAAAAATTACAGGAAACGATAAGTGGTGCAGAGATTCAGGTTGTTTTTTTTTATGGGTCCCCCGTTCTTGAAATCTTGAAATTCTGGAACCAGTTCTAAATCGCCTCTAGGTTTTGATACCCAACATAATCCAGTACTAAAATTATATAATTAAGTTATAATCAACTTATTTTTAAATGGTAACAAAATATTAAAAACACATACAGGCACATGCACACAACCTGAATAAAAACATCAGAAATATTAAAAAGATCATACAATTACACTGGATACTTGGGTGTGTATGTATGTATGTATGTATATATATATATATACACACACATGCTGTCACCTGCTGTCGTGCAAATGGAACAGACAACAGGTAGAAATGAGAGGTAATTAGCAAGACAACTTGATGATGGCACATCAATGCGAGCTGTGGCAAGGTTTGTTGTGTCTGTTAGCACAGTGTCCAGAGCATGGAGGAGATTCCTGGACACCAGGAGTGATGGAAGGGGCCGTGGGAGGGCAACAACCCAGAATCAGGGCCGCTAACTCCTCCTTTGTGCAAGGAGGAACAGGAGGAGCACTGCCAGAGCCCTGCAAAATGACCTCCGGCAGGCCACTAATATCCATGTTTCTGCTCAAACTGTCAGAAACAGACTCCCTGAGGGTGGTATGAGGGCTCGACGTCCACAAGTGGGACTTGTGCTTACAGCCCAA
>JAUZST010009382.1:0-38193 GCA_034779995.1 Parotocinclus haroldoi
ATGAAATTTGGAAACAACATTTTTCCCTTAAAATGATACATTCTCTCAGTTTAAACTTTTGATCTGTGATTTGTGTTTAATTCTGAATAAAATATTAGATGTTGCCATCTCCACATCATTGTGTTCAGTTGTTATTCATAATTTGTTTAGTGTCCCAACTTTTTAAAATCTGGTTTGTACAAATGTAATTTTGCTCTAATCAATGCCTTGATTAACATCTAGGCCACCCATGGAGAATGTGTCCCTTTTTTGATCCTCCCAGGGTTTCTTGCTTCTATATTCAGGGAGTTTTTCCTTTCCACCGTCACCCTAAGCTTGCTCAATCTGAGACTGACCTATTAAGATCATATAATATTGTAAAGCTGCTTTGTGACAATGCTCCATTGTAACAAGCACTATAGAAATACATTTGACTTCACTCATTAGTAGGTACTGATAATTAAAATTCTATGTTCTTAATGAGTACTGGGTTCTTAGAATTTAAGAACCGGTTTTAAATTGAGAACATCAGAATGATACCTATACTTTGAAATGTAAAGCATTCATTTCATTGAATACTGTTATTTCGTTATTAGTTATTTGTAGAGAGAGAACCACCCGTATACAGTATTTCCAGACTTCATGTATTGTAGATGCTTCTTTCCTACTAAATGTAGTTTAGATAAAGCGAGTGACTCACAGGACTTGCGGTTGGCTCGTGAGCGTTTCCTTTCTCGAGGCTGACTGCGCTGGCTTGGGCCCTGAGTGGCTGACTTCACTATGCGTTCCATGATCTCGTCTGCTGTGTCCTCTGCACAGTTAGGTGTGTCCTCATTGGCTGAGGACCACAATCCCATACGACCTATAGAAACACAGAAATTATGTCTTACTGTGTGTTTGATGTATAGGTACCCCTGTGCTCTTAGGAGAATGAGAATTTTTTATCTGTACCTCGACTGGCTCTGGTTCGTGTGCGCAGGCCAGGCAGGACAGAGCTGCTGCTGCTGTCTCCCAGCTGCAGGCTGTTTCGCAGGACTGCGGTCATCTGCTCGTGTTCTGCCGCATCCTCAGCGTAGCCAAGCCCCTGTGCTGGAGCATCCTGATCAGTCGCAGCCGTGCCTGCAAACTTGCCAGTCTGACGAGGAGAGAGCATGGGTAAACTACAAATAAACTGTCTTTAGTCTTTGTCTTCACATTTCAGCATTTCTCAAAAATGTTGATCTTATTCTTTACTACATGCATCAATCTTAGTACTGTTAAACATAATCAATAAGAGATTATGCCTTTTCATTCTATCATTGACCACCATGCAAATATGGTGTTTGTTTAGTCGAATACCGCAGTTACTATACACTTAGTGGTCACTTTATTAGGTACACCTCCTTATTTCTGCACTCACTGTCCATTATCAGGACCAGCACACATCAGGGACTATTTGGGTGGTGGACCATTCTCAGCACTGCAGTGACCCTGATTAGGTGGTGTTGTGTTAGTGTGTGTGTGGATATGAGTGGGTCAGGAGGTCTTGTTGCAGCTTTTAGACACCTTAATGCTGGACTTAAGATAGTCCACGATCCAAAATGTCCAGCCAGTGAAGGACATTTGCCCTGTTAGTTTCAATTCACAAACTGCAATCACGTGTTCATTAGTAAAATGTTGAAACATATTGCTTTATGTGCACACATATTTCAATACAAATGCACACACCCTGTACCTCATCATCTTCACCCTCACTCTGTGGAAAAGAAATGGACACATAAAGGATGAAAGAAAGAAAGCACAAAGCAGCTACGTTTACAGCATTTAGGAGACGGGAGCGACATGAAACGTGGGACCTCTAGAAGAGTGAGAATTTTAATGACTAATGAAATTAAGTAAATTGCCCATTATGTGCGGAAACCACAAAACAAGAACAAAATCTACGCTTTTTATTTGATTTCTGCAGCCACATTCCAGACAATGCCAAAACCATATGTGATGAGCAGCCCAATAAAAAAAATACCCTGAAATAATGATATAGGACAAATACGGATCATGGAGAAAATATTGAGAACCCCTGCTATAAATCCTCCAAAACTGTTTTCCACAGAACTAATTTAATTTTAATAAGCATGTCCAGTGCTTGGTTAAGAAGGACTGACGCATGTTTAAAACGCACAGTTTCTGTTGTTGAGGAAAATGACGCTTACATTTGCACGTGTCACAACGGCGCACTAACAGCACTAACGCAGACTTTTTCTAAATTAGGGTCTCATAATAGCTGCAAGTCATGTATTATTGGTTTGCCCTGAGTACACACTATAACATTTCCATTCAGCATGGACCTCTAAAGTCCACTCCAATCACGGTAGCTGTCCACATGTACTGCTTTATTGTTCTACAGGGACAGGCAAAGGCTTGGGTTTTCACACCAAGATTAGAATTCGAATAAAACGCTCTTACACTGAAGGGTCCTACGCCAAGCCAAACACTGCATGCGGGGTCTCCCCTCACTCTGATCCCCCCACAGAGAGAGACAGTATCAGGTCATGTTTGAGGAGTCAGGGTTAGCCTCAGGCACAGCCACAGTACCACTGATATTAATTACATGACTTTTTTCAAATTATCCCATTATATTGCCGGTATATGTATTATCCTATTATAATATAGTAGAAATACTATATTATAAAATAGTGGATCAGGTTTACTGTATTCAGTGTGAATATATTTTTTTATATAAAACTCCTAATGTTTTTAAACCATGTACAAACAAAAGCTTTGATCAACAAATGATATCTGGGAAAGCTTTAAAATAAACCGAATGATTTCTGAACCTGTAAGACTGAAGCTGTGCATGTTTAGAGTTCTTATACGGATGCGATAAGCTGCGCCATCTAGTGGTAAAAGTGTAGTACGCTGGCTATTGCATAAAAGAGGGGGGAACTAGCAGTGGGAATGCAGCCAACATGGAGCGCACTCACGTCAGTGATCATTTTGCCCCGGGTCTTGTTCCTCTCGCGGTGGTTGGCCCTCTTCTGCTTCTGCTGCAGCACCCTTTCCCTGGTGGTGCGATACTCCAGTGCAAACTCGCTAAGGATCTTACAGAAGCGGTGGATGCTAACCTCCCTCACCGCATATGTTGGGTGGCCCAGGAACAGCAGGAAGGCATGAAATCTGGATATCAAGACACAGAGAAGCTCTCATATACTCTGAAGCCTAAATCATATACATCATGCAGTATTCTGGATGAAGTCAGAATGAAAAAAAAGGACTAGCTCTCTGTGTCAGTGCTGCGTTTAATGTGCCAGGTTGACTTTGTGTTAAGCTTCTGGGGAAATCCCAGCTGCCTTCTCAAGGACAATAAAAAGTAGCTCAGAGGATTGAGTCACTTCAGCAGATTTTTGTCAGTCTCTCTGTATTATTATTATTATTATTATTATGGGTAATTCTTTTTCCATTTGTTTCTAAGTATGCAATGCATTAATAATGTTTGTTCTCTTGTCTCATAGTGCTGTCAGGCAGTGAGCAACTTTATAAAGGTGAGTCACATGACATTTGCAGTTCAGATCAGTTGCTCAGTTTACAACTCCAACTCAGAAAACGTGTTTCTTATGTTTACCTTTCTTTCATTGCAGCTAGTACGAAACCAAGTTTTCTGGTCAACTTCTCTTCATTTGTTAATAAACATATATTCCTGCATTTCAGGCCTGCAATACATTCCGAAAAAAGTTTAAAACATTTGACACATTGTTAAGTTGTCATTTCTTCTCATTTTGTTCCATTCTGCCTACAAACCATTCTTAAGGTGTGCAACCGTAGGAGGTCGTCATTGTTGCATTTTACAATTCAAAATTCTACACACATTGTCTGTTGGGGACAGGTCAGGACTGCGTGCAGTTTTTTATTGTCTTGTTGAAATATTCATCCTGGAAAATACATTGCTTTAAGATCTCAATGTACTTTTCTGTTGCTATCACAGAAGTATAAATGGCCTTTGCCAAGGGTACTGACACATCCTCATACAATGACAGAGCCTGGATTTTTGGAATTGTTGCCGATAACAGTCTGGATGGTGCTTTTTGTCTTTGGCCAGGAGAACAGTGTACATTTAAAAAAATCTGACCACACGTTTACACTCTGCACTGGTCCATCATAGATGCCCCTGAGCCCAGGAAGGTACGCATCACTTCTGGAAATGGTTACCATAACATAATATAATATAATACTTTCATTTTTTTCAATAATTCTCTCATGAATATGTTTACAAACTAGTGATTATCTGCTCAGCATTGCTCATCAAAAGCTCAGCACTGTGTGGATGCTGCTTTTGTACCAATTTATGATTACAATCACCTGTTGATATCACCTGTTTGAAATCACACAATTATTTGAGATTTTTTACCTCATTACTTTCTTTATATTGTCCCTGTCCCAACATTTTTGTACTGTTACAGGCCTGAAATGCAGGAATGGACAGAAGTTGACCAGACAATAAATATCTTGCCTTCAGACTGTCTGCCTTTCTCAAGTCAAAGTAAATGTGAGACATACTGTTTTTTACATTTGCTGTTGAATACCATTTTAGATTTTTCTAAAAAGATTTGGGGCTATATATTCTGTGAAAACAAAACAGAGTAGTGCATTATTCAGCAGACATTGCACCAACATGTAATACCCAGTGATACCGATAATACCTTGATATGTGTAAGTGTAAATCATCAGGGCAATTTGTTTTTACCCTTTCTGTCAAAATTTGGCCTTGGTTCAACTTCCCAGCTTCTTGAGGGAGGAGGGTCATAGGGCAGCGAATGCCTCCAGACAACGAACAGCAACTGACCACTGCTGTTTAAAAACAGGCAGAGGACTTTGTTGAGAATGAACCTTATGGATGAATTGACTACAGTTGTGGCCAAAAGTCTGAATAATGGCACAACTTTTAAGTTTCACAACCTCGAATCATCAAGAACTTAAAGTAGAGTGGATTAATTTCAGTGAAGAAGGCTTCAGGGCACCAAAGAAAGTCAATCAACTGCCAGGACCATCTCCTAAAGAGGTTGCAATTAGGAAAACAGATCACCACCATTGCAGAGCTTGCTCAGGAATGACAGAGGGCTGGTCTGATTACATCAGAGCATACCGTAATATCAAGGTTTTTGGAGGATGGCTTGGTGTAAAGGGACATCAAGGACAGATTGGCATAGGGATTGGACCACAGAGGACTGAGGTAAAGATTTTTTTTTTTCTGACGAATCCCCATTTCAGACTGTTTGGGAAATCTGTAAAAATGACTGTCCAGAGAAGAAAAGAGTGAAGCATCCTGAGACCATTCATGTCTGTTGTTTCTTTTCAGCCAGGGGAGTGGGTTTGCTTAAAATTTTACCTAACAACACTGCCATGAATAAGAAATGCTATCGAATCATACTCCAAGAACAACTTTTCCCAATGATGCATTATTGCTCCTGGATCATTGGGAAACATTGTTCTTGGAGTATGTTTCGATACCATCCCAATCAAAATTGGGAACCTGTGGTCAATCCTCAAAAAAGGTGGACCAACAAAAACCCAGAAACTGTGATCAACTCCAAGAACTGATTAGGCAAGACTGGGTTAGCATCATTCAAGCTTTTGCCCAGAAGCTGATACCCAGAATGCCGAATGAGGGTCAACACTGTCGATTCTATTCTAGAAGTCTTTGCTTAAACTGAATGTATTTGACCAATAAAAAACACCTTTGGAATGCTCATAATTGTACTTTGCATGCAATTGTTTGACATATAAACATCTGACAATAGGTTTTGAAAAATAATGAGGCAGCAAAGACCAGTGAAGACCAACATTTGTGCCTTTCTTAAAACCTTTGGCCATGGCTGTAAACTGGCCAGGTCTATTCATCCAGAGGCATCACTAGCAGTTAGGGGATAGTGTATTGGCAGAACTGCTGCTCCATTTTTTTCCATGTTATATACCTTATACTGGCCAAGGCTGTGGTCGTCCACATGCAGGTGTAGGATACAGGTGTAAGCATGTCCTGGCTAGGATAACAGTCTATTGCAGGGGTTGATCAGTCTACCCTCACTAAGACATGGCAATATTTTGAAACAAAATGATTTCAGCCACAGGTTTCTACCTGTGCTGCCAAAACAGCATTTACAAATATAGATGGACTTAATTGGACACCTGTTGATGATCCGCCTGTGGACGATGGTGAGGATGATGATCCTCTCTGCGCAGTCCTTGAGAAAGTCAGACATGCGCTGCTTTAATGCAGCCTTCATCTCGTGCTTGGCGATAACCTTTAGGTGATCCCAGGAAGTTTTGCAGCGCCGTTCCATCTGGGCCAAATTCTCCTGCAGCTGGTCAAAGTCGACCTGAGGAAAGGAAGTTAGGGGTTCACAAAAAACCACAAACAATATATTTAAATTCATTCTTAGAGGAATGAGTGAAAACGGATGCTTTTTGATGCCAATGCAGTAGCTGTAATATGTAACAGAAAAACATCTGATCTGCAGGTTAAGGTGGTCGAGATTTAATTTACTGCTCACAGTTAATTTTGTTGATGAGCAGTTCACATGTTCTTTTTAATGTGGCCTGTACCCAACACTGGCTAGTGTGAATGTCCTCTACAAGTGATTCGTTCATGCCGAAGGACATCAAGCCACCCAAAAGGCCCATCAGAAGTAAACAAAAATAACAATTGCTAAGTTTCAGTTATTGTTCTGTGTAATGTAGTGTATTGGAATAGCGGTTCAGAATTCACAGACATATAATATGTTTAAATTTGACTGCTTTTTACTGAGTTAGATATGTGTGGATGTGAGTGGGTGGATGAGTTCTGTATGTTCTTTTGCCTGATGAAATCATGCCACTCAAAGAATATAAGCTCTGCAATGTCTTATAGGCCTTTAAAAATATGGGGACTTCCACAGTAAAACCAACCAACAGAGCTAAACAATACTAGAAACCTTTGGCTATATATGGATTAACAGTAAAATAAGTCATTGTATGCTTGTTTGGCATTTCTCATTTATTTATTTTACTTGATTTAAAAATAATTACTATGGTCCTCCCAATGGTTCCTCCTTATAAGATTTAGAGAGTTCTTCCTTCCTTCCCTCCATTGTCACCTCAGGTTTGCACAGTTAGGTCTTTGGGACTAGATATTTATAAAGCTGCTTTGTGACAGTGTTCCAGTGTAAAACGTGCTATAGCTTGCCACCATTTTGGCAACTGTTTTCAGCACTTGACTTGTCATGTTCCCAAATAGCTAGATAATTAGCTAGATAATTGGCAACAGCTCTTTGCCAGCACTAACTAAAGTTACTCTAGTGCTGAAGATGGATGCAAACCCTGTTGACATATATACCCTATCTGAGCTTTCTCATAATGGACACTTGTATGGGTTCTGACTAGATATTGCTTCAAACCTGTTTTAAGAAGGTTATCATCAGGCAAAAAAAGAGAGTTGCAGTGCAGTGTTGAGTGTGTTTTCCATGTGTTTTCCATCACAACTAGGCCACTGCAGTGTGAATGTAAACAACAGCACCAAAATATATACTCTGTGAAGAACTCTATTATCTCCAGACTGCTGGATCTGCGCTGTACCTTAGCAGAGCGCGTTATGGCTCCAATCTCAGAGTACAGGTCTGAACTTTCAGGGAACTTCTCTGCAACGATGGAGCAGACGTGATGAAGCAGAGATTGCTTATGCACTGTGTCCTTCACTTCTGGAACTTTCTCCAGGTAACTCAGCTCAAAACCCTTTGCCTGAACACAAAAAATGGACAAGAGGTTAATATCAGGGGTCCTGTCTGTAAATTAAAATAAAAGCGCCCTAAATACATCCACCTTAACAAACAGAGCACTCTGGATCTCATCCAGTGAATCATTTCTAGAAAATGGTTTCTAATGGTAGGCTATTTCCCCTTTTTACGGATATTACTCGGCTACAGCTTAATAGATTACCATCAGTTCCATTAAGTTATAATATAGAATGCTTTTTGGTGAGTACAGTGCTCTCAAGCTTGTTCACATGAACGCTTCATTAGCTTTTAAATAGCTGAATCTCAATCAAATGTGGTACACTGCAGGAACTCACTGGCCTGCACCCAGGAGCACTGGGAATGGGAAAAATCCCCAATCACGTGACCCAATTTGAGCGCCTTTGTTCTCTTGCCCACACTCAATGGTTTACTGTAAAATGTGCTTTCATGCTTTGATTACTCATTTAGCTTTTTTCCAGTTCTCATAATGTGTTCGAAATGTCAGAGAATGCAGGTAGGAAAGGGAAACTAACAACAGAAGGCAGAAGTGCCGAGTACTGTCACTTACATTTGAACCATTGAGGAAGTTTCCGATAGCGAGTAGTGTGGACAGGATAAAGCGCAGCGTCTTGTTCTTCTCCAATTGATTCATGCCTTCTTTCAGGTCCTGTAAAGGCTCTGCCACTTCCTGAAGGAGAAAGAGAAATCTCATTACCAGTGCCTTCTCCGAGCCTTCATAAAAGACTGTAGCTGTCCTGGCTACTGCACTAACAAAATGTGTACCTTTCATGAACTAATAGATCAGCTATGTAAGCAAAGCAAAGCAAAGCATTTTACTCCTGCTTGTCCTGGTCAGAACAGTCGCAAAATTCTACCCAGAACTAACTGGGCACAGGCAGAGGTACACTCTGAACAGGGTGCCAGTTCTGTAAGCACATCCCCCAGGCTTTGAAACCAGAACCTCAGGAAATGGGTTTTTGCAGATTTTTCTTACAACCTTACAACCATGCCTAGGTAACCTATTTAGTGAACTGTTAAAGTGCTAAATCCTTGCTGTGGTCTGACCTTCTCTAACATATCGTAGTCCATTTTGAAGGCCCAGAGGTGCAAACGGGCAGACAGCTCACTGATTGAGGATAGTGTAAGGAGGAACTGCTCAGCACTGCCCAAAGGAGTTTCCGGGTTTGCCAGCTGTGCCTCCTGAATCTTCTGTTTCTCCTCCTCTGTGGGAATCATCGTCAAGATCTTCTGCAAAGACAATCAGAGAGCCAGATTCACTTTTTCATAAGCAAGTTTACAAGAACTTCCGTTGTTTATGGGGGCAAGTCCATTAATAATTTCCTTAGTCCATCACATAAGGGCAGACAGGTTAACCCAGGAATAGCCTAAATCCGTCAAATATCAAGCCTAACTGCGAAATCAAGAACAAAACACATGGACTGGTAATGCTCACATAGGACCACAATATAAGGTAGATTAGCTTGTTCCAAACATATCTGTATACGATATTGAATGACACATAGCCGTAAAATGAGTTGCGGTGAACATGTAAGTAACTCTCAATATAATAATTTTTTAGATCTCCGCCTCTAACGAGTCAGTTAATCAACTTTACAGTGTGCCCTTCTACAGTTGTCCATAAAGAAATGGCTGGACAACTTTAATGGAGAACTTCCTTGCTTAATTAAAAGCTTTAGCAGGTTACACCCTGCTTCGCCTTAACCGTCAGACACCTTTGAGATGAACTGGAATGGCAAGAGTGAACTAGAACTTATTGTCCAATATAAGGGACTGAAATCTAGTAGACATGCTATTTTTTGTAGCAGCAAAGGGACAAACTTGTCACTGCTATCCATGTTCTATATTCAATTTTTTGTATCTTTGTTTGGCTATATAGGCTATATAATTACACGATGGAAAGGTGCAAAAAGTCAAATATTTTGCATTTTCATCTGGCTTTTCTTTTTTTCTTCATTTTGATTTCTGGCCACACTCCTCCATTCTGACAACTGTTTTCAACACTACTCACTTGTAGATGGTTATGCACCCAGATTTCTAGATAAGCAGCAATAACTCTTTTCCAGCAATAACTAAAGTCACTCTAATGCTTATGATGAACACAAACGTTATCCAATCTAAACCCTGTCTGAGCTTTCTCATAACGGACATTTAACCTTACATCAGATTAGGTCCTGACTTTGTATAAATTTCCCCCAACTTGCTTTAAAATGTTTAGATTTGTGTGTCTACGCAGCCTTTAGTATAACAGGCAAAAAATGTGACCAAAGTCAGAGACACAAAGAAAGTAAGTCAGTAAGACAGAATGGGCACGAGGGAAGTAAATAAATCATTGTACAATGTTAATACATACACTAATGTAACTACACAAGCAGTTTATCATTTCCCTAATGAATCCCAAAAGGACTTAAGGATAAAATCTAGTTGAAATAATCATTACATGAATAATAATCACAATTTCAAAGAATAACAACAATAGTTTTATTAAACATCAACTTTGTAGTTTGTACAGTGTATGCTCTATAATTATTGTGAATTTCCATAAATTAAAAATGTGATTCTATTAGGGATGCTACATAGATGGTAGCATTCCACCTGAGTTTTCAGCAGCACCTCTGACACGTTTATGTATTACATGCATGCAACTTTCTTTTAAAAAATCCCATGTATATTATAATAGCATAAAAAGACTTATGTAACTATGGTAATGTCCGCTCAGTGTCAATTTTGGTCAACAAACCTATTTCCCAGAAAGTAATGCAGTCGTTAAATAGTGAATGCCTGTAGTTACATTAGGCAAATAAACAGTAACAGTGCATGAACATTTGTAGAAATGTGATATTTTCCTTTGTTCCCTGCAGAGGCTGTGCTAATTTATTTTTATTTAAAAATGAACAAAACACAATTTGTTCAGAATTGCCCAAGCTTTTGTATAACACCATATGAGAAAGGAAATCAATCAACTGTAAATCAGATACTCAGAAGGAGAGCTAAATATTCTTGTGCAGCTTTCTCATGGCATGGTTTGAAGAACAGCAGATCTCAGGAGGAAATAATGAGCATCATTATCCATACGCAAACATTATGATTTTCAACAGATTCATACTGTGGTGTAAAATGACTTGGAACTAGGCATGTGATTCTAGCATGGAATAATCGAACAGATTATTTATACAATTACAACAGAAAATAAATGGATTGTAATCCAAAGTAGCAATACTTCGCTAAGCTTGGGAGAAAACATCACATTTTTGTCTAAAAAATCCAGAGGATTTTTTTGTGTACAGAGAAATAATGATTGATTATTTTGTACAGCAATTTTGAGTAAATGTAGTCTGTGTGCCAAGTCAATGTTTGTGAGTACAGATAGACTGCCATGAATCTGCTGGAAATACAGAAATATTTTTATAGATAACAGACTGGGCATGTTCAGAAATTGTGATGTTGGAGAGGGAGAAAACTACTTAAACCCTGACAAACAACTTTATGCCGAAAATATAATATTAAGCACATTACGCACATTAAGCACTTTAGCAACTATTAAAAAACAGTGACACAACTCTATGTGACACGTATCTGAGACCCATGTTCAGTTTAAACAATCTCAAGGAACCTCAGTGATGCTTATTAGAAAAAAAAACAAGTGTTAATGTTGTTTTCCAAATTGGGTTAGACATTCCTCCAGCAGGATGAAAAATGATCACTAGGTACCAATGAATATCTACATAAAACATTCTGACTTCAGTATAAATAGCATAAACACTGCGTCTATGTCTGAGCTCCAAGCAAATTGCAATCAAAGTTAGGTTCAGAAAATGGAAATATGGCAAAAAGATCAAAATGTTCCTCTGTAAATATGAGCGCAATAAATAAAATAATCAAATAAATGTAGGGTTACCTCAATTCCCTCCTTGTTCAGGGCATACTCATCGAAGTTCAGGATGGCTGTTTTGATGGTTCGAGGGGGTGGAAGAACAGTGAGGCCAATGTTGATGGCGTTGCTTCTTTTGGAGTCTAGAACAATGATCTCCTGACGTTTACCATCTGCTGCTGTTTTCTACGGTAAACATTCCATGTAGATTGGTGAATTACATAAGACCTTGTTACTTGAACTTATTTTAGAAAGTGTTTGAACTCTACCATTTAACCAGAGTGCGCAGTTTGTGGTGTTTTAAGTGAGTTCCATCCATGTCTCTTGGTTGCTATTATGGCAAAATAGATTCTATTTTCACAGGGTGAAGCTGCCACCATCAAAAACATATGTCTAGGCAAGACTGCTTTAAATCTTCAGTTGGTTCTCATTAGGAGTTTGCATGACTGCTTACTTACTGCTTGTCGGTTACCTTTTGTGATATTCATCTAGCATCCCCTATAAAAAGGTTTCAGTCAGGCCAGACTGAGGACTACCTTAAAATGAATTGGAACGGAATTTCTTTAATGTGGGTGATTAACAACAACATGGCATCCTAAGACTTCCCAAGGCTCTAAGTGCTGCTTGCTTAAAACACACGCACGCACCTGAGGGTTATTTTGAGACTTGGGTTGAGAATATTTCTGGAAGGCAAAAAAGGCAAGGTGGAGCACATTCATTGCCAAACAGAGGGTGGAGAATGAAGGAGAGTAGATGAAATAGAGCGGGAAAGAGGGAGTTAGGAATGGGCCAGAAATAAAAAGCAGCTGGAAATTCTGGTTTCGGGCAAGTGAGAGGAGAAGCCCTGACCAAGCCACTGTGAAGACATCTCTGACACAAAAGAAAAACATACACCATCACTTAGTACCCTAAAAGGGCACATATCTGCCCACCTAATAGTGGTATTAAGATATAACTTTATTTAAAAGGTAGAGAAACTGATTGGAAATCCTTTGCATTTCTGTTTGGAATTTCCCCTCTCTGTAGCATGAAGTAAAGCTGATGTGAATGTACAAGCTATCTTGGAAATGACAGTGAGGTTTATGGTTATAGGTAGAGCAGACACTATCTCAAAGGACCATACACAGTAGATCGGGTAAGTGAGGCTCTCTCTGAGCTGCCAGCCTGGCTAGCTTCAAAGAGGCAGGAGAGGTTTATGTGATCCAGACTGCCCCTCTGATGGAGCTTTAAGATAATACTGGAGATCCATCAGAGTCAATCAAAACAACTTTGTTCCAGACAGACCCAGCCTGCTTCCAATCTAGCCAGATCATTCCACTTAAAAAGGACTGTGGTGACAACACAGGGAAGGGAAGGGCAATGTGCCAAGAAATGTGTAAAATCCAATAGAATTTCATTGTTAAACTATAAAATGTTTACAATTAGAACATTATCAGTTACAAAAGGCTAAATATTTTCCAGTAGTCAAAATGGCACAGCTAATATAACAATTTTACATAAATCGGCATTTCCTGAAGAAAGTACAACAGTGATTGAAATGTAGCAAACAGAAAGAATGTGAGTTTGTGTCCCAATACTTTTGGCAATGTGTGGGCTTGTGTCCTATATATAGACACATGGGCAGTGAGGAAGGGTGAATGTGGGCAGCTGCTCTAAATCTGTGAATTAATTGTTATTTGAAATTTGAAGCTGAATATTCCATCAATGTGTTTCTATGGGAGATTTTTCATTGTTAAACACAACTCTATTAAAATGATAATGGCAGAAATGTGTGAAAAAAAAAATAACAATAATAATAATAATAAGAAGAAGAAGCATGACAGTTAACAACATACAGTGCTAAGCCTTGTTTACCTTGGTAACAGGAAGCTCTTTGGACTTGGTCTCAAAGAGGTGCTCCAACTTGGCTGTGTCCAACTTTACTGGGTCCAGTTTGGACCACAGTGATTCCTTGCAGCATTTGCGGTTACCATACTGCCACTCTGTAGGTCTCACCTCAGTCCAGAACAGTCTGATGGTCTTTTTCTTCTTCTGAAACAGAGGGGGCTCTCCCCGACTGTGCTGAGGGGACCCGATGTGCGAGTGTGACATTGAGACCACTGAGGGTGGTGGGGGGGGCAACATGCCACCTGGAATAGGGGGAGGAGGGGGGCAACCAAATAAGGGTGGTGGTGGCGGGAGGCTGGGTATGCATGGTGGTGGGGGTGGGGGCAGCATGTTGTCACCTGACTTTATTACATTCCCCATGTCCAAAATGTCTACATCGTCCTCCTCGCTGAGGTCCGTGAAGTCCATCTCTTTAATGCGAAGCTGCCGAGGTGTGGCCAACAGCTGATCCCAGATGTGGTCTGACTCCTTTTTAGGGGGTACAGGTGAGGATGCCTTCTCCTTCCCAGCATGCTCGGCCTCATGAGGCGATACTAGTCCCTTCACCAAGTCGCCAAATTTTTCAGCCACAGTTCGAACGTTGCCCTGGTTGTCTAGGTGCTGCACTTCCGTTGGTTTTACGCTTTCCTCGCATGATTTCTGCCGAGCCTCTAGAGTGGAGAGGTGACACGTAAGGCTTCTTATCGATGAATCTTGAGCCAGACACTGTCCCTCTTCATCCTTCTTCTCGCTTTCCTTCTTTTCCTCTTCCAAAGGCTTCTTTTTCTGTGCATATAGCATGTCCAGCATAAAGCGCTTGCTGTTGAGTACTTTGCCAGATTGATTGCTCATATCTTCTGTCTTCATGCATTCCGCCCACTGGCCTGACAGGAGTTCAGCAACAAAATTTGGGTTAGTTAGATGTCATCATTTCAGAACACTTTACAGAATCTATCTGTTATAGTTGTGAAACAACAAGGAAGCACATTCAGGAAGGTACTTTCCTAAAAAGGTTGGAGAACCTTTAAAAATGAGCTGCAGCATCAAAAGATAACACCATGTTTTGCTCTTACCTGAGTCGGTGTCACTCATGTGCTTCTCCTCTCGCTCCTCCCTCTCCAGAGTGCTACTGGCTGAGGAGATGCTGGAAGCAGAACAGTTGTCCTTCTCATTCAGATCCTCATTTTGCCTTTCCTTCTCGCTGAGTGGTGTGCTGTCCTCCACATCTCTCTCCACTGTCTGCGCCTTCTCACAGTCATCTGCTTCAGCTTCGGGCCCTGCATCCCCTACCATCTCTACTTCTGTGTGTTCCTCTGATTCCTGTTTCCTTTCTTCCACCTTCACATTTACATCCTCACCTCTCTCAACCTCTGCCGTCTCTGCTTTTTTCGCATCGCTGTCTCCTTCTAGCTTCCGTTTCGCTGTTTCGTGTGTTTTCACGGCCTCTGTCTGTCTGTCTGTCTCTGTTTCTAGGAGTGCTAGAGTTATGTCCTTCTCGTCCACAGTCCTCTGCTCCTCCTTTGGCTTTGAGGACCACTGTGAGCCAGACTCAGCCACAGACATAGAGGGAGGCTCGTCGCAGCTTAGTCCTGGCTCAGCTTCTAAAAATTCAAACACACATTCACACACACATACACAAAGCACATAGAGTTACCAATGGCCAAATTTCAGGGTACTGTTTCCAAAATTAAGCTCATTTATATTAGCGCTGGCATGTAAAACAAATGCCTGAACATTTATTGCTTTGAAGCTTCGGGAATCATATTGCGATTCTCTACAGCAATCAGCAGCAAAAATATTCTGTGTTTGTTTTTCAGTTGCCGGGAACTTGAAAACAAGCCTTTATTATTTTGACTCCTGCAAGGTGCTATGACTTCCCTGCATGCATCCCTCATAGCACACTTGCACCCTGCATGCTTTCATCCCTACACAGCCCATCCTTCTTATTTCTCGATTACGGTAAGGCTATTTAGAAAAGCAAGCAAAGAAAGAAAGCTCAATAGGGGATGACAAAACACAGGAGATGACAGAATGCCTAAGAAGCATACCGTTGATTAGCCACTGTCCATTGGCATACATCGATTTAAATCAACGCAAAATGAATACATTCTCTAAATAAATGGAACCTTTCGCATAAAAATCACTGAAAATGTCTGGAAATTACACTGCTCACAAAAATTAGGAGATATATCATTATGGGATGTTTCATTTTGAGATTCATTGTTGTGAGCAGTATATATATGACCACATTAATGGTATAAAAAGATTGTTTATTAGTAATTATTTAATGAATACTTCCTACAAATTCACATTCTCTCTACTAGAGCTCAGCAGTGGGTTTGGAATGAGAAAATGCATCTGCATAAATCCATAGTACCACTATCCTGTCATTCAGGACTGGTCTTGTCCAACTCATGAAAATCATATTTACTCACCAGTTCAACCTTCTAGATACTGATATGCTTACATCATTATTTGAACGATCTTAAAGCTAAAATATATAACACGCCTCTCACCAGTCTTTGTCCAACAGAATATTGTTTAAAGAATGTATAACCCCCTCCCCATACAGTGTGTGTGTGTGTGTTTGTGTGTGTGTGTGTGTGTGTGTGTGTGTGTGTGTGTGTGTGTGCGAACACTAAATGCTTGAACTTATTGATCAATCCAGGCACATATGTGGTAATAAACAATGTCACGATGAAGATCAGTAGATGTTTTTTTTTCCCAGCAGACTGCATTCAAAGCCATTGTAACAATTTGCAATAGTATTGGTTACTTCTTTTAAAAGTCCACTAACTCAGCATGGCAAGGTGGATGTTAACAAATGAAAAAAGTCAACTAGATAAAACATCAAATTTCTTGATATATATCATATTGTCTGCAATGAAATAAATGTCAAAGTAAATACAAGAGAAACATTGTCTTTTTTTGCATGGGCCATGCCATCCCAGCATTTTCTGATTTGGGGTTGTAGTAACTCATTATGAAATTGGAGTTGCACTAATTAACACAACACTGTTAAATCAAATGTGAAACCATATTGTATATATACACTGCACAGTTTAATTATACAGATGTTAATATTAATGAATTGCAAAATGCACTTTAAGTGGCTATATTGCTATTGTAAGTTTTTTAACATGTTATTAAGTGGAACATAGCTTTTAAGCTACTGTTTATGAAATATAATAATAAATTATAAGCATAAAATATGAAACCTTAAAAGACATATGACTAAAATAAGATATTATTTTAATTTAATTGACTAAATAAAGACTTAAGTGTTTGTCATCTAATAAAACTAAACTTAAACTAAAAATAATTTAAAATGAATATACATTTTCATCATAAAACTAAAACTAAATTTAAATCAGTCGTAAAAATTAACACTGCTATCAGATATGCCTAAAAGATGGGCAGGTGGCTCACCAGCATGATGACTCAAATCAAACTTAAAAAAAAAAATCCAACGTAGTGGCTTAAGGATAGAAAGTTCAAAGCTCTAGCTGAAATTTAATGGCTAGACATTGTAACATTATAAGAGCAGTACTTTGCCACTTATTATTGCCCAAATTCTGACCTAATTCAAATAAATATATCGGTTGAGATATATCCAAACATCATAACTATTATCATAACTGTTGCCATTGTAAGCATTATTTTAATGTTGATTTGTGAGACAAAATGTGGAAATTAAGTTGGATTAAAAAAAAATAACTAGTATTGATTTAAGACAGTAAGACAAAAAGTGACTACTTCATGGGGGTATTTCACAAACTACAATATTTGGGGACTGAAGCTGCTCAGTCACAACCAGGCACTACAGTATTCAGGGTAACTCACCTTGTGCAGTGTGTGCATGAGGGCGAGTGTATTCTTGAGATTCTGTAGACACATTGGGGCAGCGTGTGCTGCTTGAGGTGCGTGGACTCAAGTTGAGAGTAATTTCTGTGCGACCCCTTGACACTGATTTCACATGCTCTCTTCCATACTTCTCAGCTGCCATGCGCTCCAGCTGTGTATACCTTAAACCAGAGACCAAACCAAAACAACTTTTACCATTAGACTTTAATGAGTAACAGCTCAGATTTCCCATATGACTGGTGCCTGAAATATTGGGCTCTACATTGCTTCATAATTATGACCCAAAATATCTTCAGATTTTCAATTAAGCCCTAAAAGTAGATAAAGAGAAACCAGTGACACAAAAAAGAGACAAAAGTGCTATACTTGGACATTTATTTTTTGAGGGACACTAAATTATATATAACTGATAGTGGAAAAGTCTGTGAACCTTTGCTTTTTAGTATCTGCTGTAACCCCCTGGGGAAACAATACGTACAACTAAAAGTTTCCAGTAACTGCTGATCAGTACTGCACATTCCTCCATACAAATCAGGTCTACCAGTGTCCAAAAAAAGGCAAAAGAGTCTGAGCAGAAAAGGTGATCAGAGAATATCCAGTGGTCAACAACTGTGTAAGAAGATGAATGAAATGTTTAAAAACAATGTTCCTCAAAGAAAGACTGGAAGAGATTTACATATTTCAGTCCTAACTTTCTTCTGATTTGATTTCAAGATGTCATCTTGAAGGAATTAATGTTGCTCTAAAATCTCTTTGTACTTTTCTGCATTAGTGCTGCCATCACAGAAGTGGAAATGACCTTTGCCAAAGACACTGATACAACCACATACCAGGACAGACTCTGGCTTTTGGTCTTGCTGATAATAATCTGGATGGTCCTTTTTTTCATTTGGTCCAGAGCACATGGTGTCCATTTTAAAAAAGGATTTGAAATACTAATTTATTTAACCATAATACACATTTTTACATTCATTGTGATTTACAAGTCACACTAGGAGTGATCTTTGTTGGTTGATGTTAATAGAAAAAACAATGGTCTTAACATGTATCAACTATATATAATTTGTTACTTTTCCAGATTGGTGAGCATAGACAACTCTTTTTTATGAAGCCTCAAAAAGCACCTTTAAACATAAATGTGTTGTGAATATCATACTTTGATAGATCCCTGTTCTTTAACTAAAGCACTGCGCCCACTCCCATTAACTGAAAACAATAAACAATGAAAATTGTCTTGTTTGATCTTTCCATCTACTTTTAGGACTTGCTTGAAAACGTGGTGATGTCTTGAAAAATATTTATGCAGAAATACAGAACATATTCTAATGGGTCATTCTAAACTTTCAGTTACCACTGTATTTATTCCTATTGACTAATACTAGACATGAATCAATAGATCAAAATCTTCGGCAGAAAGTAAAAATGTGCTGTACCTGTCTCCACGAGCCTGTCTGGCTTCTTCTCTCTTCTCCACATAACTACGACTGAAAGGAAGGACCATGAGTAAACATGCAAAATCTTCAAGTAAATACGAATGAAATACAAAGAAATCACTAAAATGCATTATTAGTTTTACATGTTTAACCCTGGCTCCATAATATAGCTGAAACCAGTCACAACTCTATAACTGAACATGACAAAAGCTAATATTGGAAGGCTAACACTTGCTAGACAAACAAAGACATTTATTACTGATACAATGTCATAGGGGCAAAAACACGTAATAATGCAAGACACTATCAAATGTGTTTAAAGTTGCACATCAAATAAAATCAGTGATGTGTGCTTTCTTGTATGTAAAGAATGATTTGAATTGGATATAAAGCAGCTGAAATCCAGCAGACACAATACCATGATGGAACGTACAAGCAGTGTGAATGGTTAGACATGTTAACATTCACCAGCATTCAATGGTTTCTGACTGTGACTGTTTTCTCACCCTGACTCATAAATAACTATTACAAGAATAGACAACTCAGTAGAATTTGAAAGACATGGCAAGTAGTGTCTAATAAGACAAACTGTCCCCATCCCCCTGCCCTTGACTGCTGGTTTAGATATTTGTATGGGCAGACCCAAGCAGAAGAGACTATTCAGCTACCTCTGATAGTGAATGACTTCACTTTTTGTCTGAACAGCACTGAAACCATTGCAAGCTTTTATACAGTACCATTCTGTATATATTATAGTTAAACCCAGGAAATGACACAGACTTGAGCTGTTTTCTCTCCTCTCGTTCAATCCTTTGCAGCCTCTCCTCTCTTTCATGGCGCTTTCGTTCTCGCTCTGCAGCTAGAGACTCCTGATGCTGCCGGTACGATGAGGTAAGCAAACCCCCAAGAGCAGGCCTGAAAGAGAGCAGCATGGTTACAAACAACCTGACAGGTGAAATTCATTACATAGCTATAACATACAAAACATTATTATGTTATTATGCTATTATAATATAATGTGTTATTATATTATCTATTATTAGCACGATGCGCAGTTTTGTATGATGCATTGTTTAATACTGCTCAATGGATTTCTTGGTTTTACCCCAAAATTCTTTAGGTTTCTCTTTCTGATTTAGGGTTGATAACTGTGTCTAGTTTAGGGATGCAAACTTACTGGAAGCATGTGCAGTGCATTCTCCAGGCAACAAGTCAGTGTTTGCCTTTTCTAATGCTACAGCCAGTGCCGCATTTCAACCTGCAGTGTAATTACTGTTCCATTGAACTGATGTCAATAATGCACTCGGATTTTGTTTTAACATTCATATACAGCTCTTGAAACAATTGAAGAGACCGTTTATTTCTGAGCTTTCCTAAGTAGCTTTCCGAAATAAAATATAAAATAAATAAATTATAAATATTTTATTTTATAAAATATATATGATATATAGATTTTCTTTGCATTATTATTTCTATTAATAATCAAGGTCTGAAAACACTGCTTCTGCTTTGTTGTTTTGACCAGTTGCCATTTACAGCAAATACTATGAAATGTACTGGTCATTGCTGCAAATAAATAATTGATTTTGAGATCTTGGGAATACAACTGAAATCTTTCATTTCATTCAAACGCACAGTAAAACTAGAAAAACTGATCATTTTAAAGGTCGGTTCTTTTATTCCAGAGCTGTATACACACGGTATACAGTTCAATTCTGACTTGATAGGTGATAAAGAAAATGTAAAAAAAATGGGTCTTGAGTTTAAAAAAGGGATTATTAAACACCATATTATTATTATTATGGCTGGTGGGGTGCCACAGCAGTCTATGATACAGGAAGTAAAGCTTCAATATCAGTGGAACCAGATGACTATAACACTGCAAGGTTCTGTGTCTAGAAGTTTGCACAAAATTGATTGTGCATCAACCTGAGGTGCTTACCTCAGGAATAACCTTTCACTTTTGTTTGGGATAATTTGAAAGTCTAAACCAAATAGACAGTTCTTTACATGGGTTATTGGTTAGTCTCTTTAGACTGGGATATACGGCTCTTTCAGGTTCTTTCTTGCGGGATCATCTCTGGCCTGACATCTCTAGCAGTTTGCCTGCTGTTGGGCTGGGTATTTCAGGTGGGATTGTCCAGCCTGTCTAGGAGTCAGTCCTCTATGTCTATGAGAATCTTTGCTTAAGACTAAGGGAAGATCTGTCAGTTAATTGGCAAATACTTTCATTGTGATCTGAAATGTTGGTTTGCTGTCTCAAATTCGAGCATAGTATGATTGTTTGTTGATTGCTGGAGAGGTGGGCTGCTGATGTCTCATGAAAGCCCTCTTGGCCGTGTTACTTTCTAATTCTTCCTTTTCTAGCTATTCTGTTAAGGTTAATGCTGCAGGTGACTTATGTTCCACTTGCATTCAAATGTATTCTTTTTGTAGACTCTGTGTTTTTAATCTGTGTTTTAATCTCTAACTACATATCTCAATACATATACTGTTCTTGCTTTACCCATTCCAGTGCTCATACTATTAATCAGATCACCTCTCCGCTCCTCCTGCTGACTGATGAAAAAATACTACCAAAGTATGCTCTCTATGTAGACTAAACAATCATTCATTTACTACAGTCTATATTGTATTATATTCTTTGTATTCACTATATCTTCGTCTATTTAGCTTCTGTGTATTTAAACAATTATTATAAATGTATTATTTCGGTAATTTATAACACAGTACTGTAGGCCACTATGATTTTTGTTGTGTTAGTAATGGTATAACGAACATTAACATGTAACATACACAACATGTTGTTGACGACTGGACCCAGAACTCAATAATACCTTTTTGACGTTCACTGGTCTTTATTCAAGCTATTTTTTCAGATTTGTTTTTAGTTTTTTTAATATTGCATACAAACAGAATTTTTATTCCAACAGAAACTGAGAATTAATTATATAAGGTCATTATAGCATTTCTAAAACAATGGTAAATCTTCCAATCTAATGGTGGGTTAAAACTTGCACAGTACTGTAGTTTATTTCTCAGATCTAGTCTACTCAAGGAAGCTAGGTCCTTTTTGGAGGCTCTGTTCTCCCAATGTTTCTTCCTCATCGCATTTAGGGAATTTTCTTTTCCACTGGCACTGGCTCAGTTAACACTGTAGGGTCTGGATAGTTATAAACCTGATATCAGGCAATGTTTTATTGTAAAATGTTCTATAGAAATAGGTTTGACTTGTGTCACGGGTACTCACTTGCAAAGAGGAGATTACTCACTGTACATTTGAAATTGTTTAATTTGCTACTAGGCAATAAAAGACAACTACTGTCTTTAATACCCAGAGTGCCTTTGACACGTAGTGAGTTACCTAATAAAATCCATATGCAGATGAAAGCGTGAGCAGGTTACCTATCAGGTTTGCTGTCAGTAAGTGATCCTCCCCCAGAGACAAAGCGGTTGAAAGGGGTAGAGGAGTTACTGGACACTCCTGATGACCTGCCTGGGAATGTGCCAGCATAGCCATTCTGTCTGTTGAAGAAATTGTAGATATTAAGTTCTTTCATATGTCATTCAGCCCAATGACAATAATCATCTGCTCATGTTTAAAATGGAAATCCACAACATTGCAAATGATAGCGCACAAAGAGCAAAAGAAAAGCTTAATGTATACTTGTCCTTATTTGTCATTGTTTTATAGCAGATGCGTTTTTTTTATATCATACAGCCAGGAAGCAGACAGTCCGACTCAATCCAGGTTGGGGTAACAAAAAGATAATCACAGCTAGGAATTTACTCAGGGAAGAACAGGAACATAGCTCTTTGAAACTGTCTAAACACAAATATCTCACTATGAGCTGTAAAGCAGCATGGATATACATGTGAATGCTACACTGCCATGACTGACAAACACCATCATAGCATGGCAAGGATGACAAGATGGACCTTGCACAGACAATATACGAAACCCTAGATATTTCTGTCAAGCCCTGTGCAAACCCTTACCTGCCCAAGGAAGGAGTGGTTCTGTGAGTATATGTTGAGCAGGGTGTGTGTGAATATCTAATATCCGAAAGACTATGCAGAGAAGACAGAATACAATAGGAAAAGGTCAAGTCAAATTACACTCAATAAAGATGAATTACCTAAAGGTTTACTAGTGCATAAAACCATAGGAAGGGGAGCTTTTATGAGGATGGAGGAGCAGAAGCACAAAAAGTGAATCAACACAAGACTTTTAAATATGAAGAGCTATTTAAAAGAAGGTCAACATTTAATCCTAGTGATGCTGTGTAAGCATTAATACTACACTAGTAAACGCATATCTCTATGTTGCCAGGTATTATTCTCCTCATTTACAATGTGTAATGGGTAAAATAGCATGATATTGTGGTAATACAACACAATGATTAACCACTTTTATAGAGTCCTCCAGCACAGAGGAACTCCTGTAGCCTTGATTCACTTCATTTGGCAATGCAGCCATTGGTTTGATGGGGAATATGCCAAAGCCATCCCACAAAGTGTTCTCTGAAGATGGTCACAGGCCTTAAGCCACCCAGTCCATTTCACTTACAGTGGTGCTTGAAGGATTGTGAAGCCTTCAGAATTTTCTATAACTGAACAAAAATATAAACGCAACACTCTTGTTTTTGCTCCCATTTTTCATGAGCTGAGCTAAAAGATACTAAAAGAGACTCCAAAATTGGTATGCTAACCGCTGCAATGTCCACCAGAGCTGTTGCCTATGAATTGAATGTTCATTTCTCTACCATAAGATGTCTCCAAAGGTGCTTCAGATAATTTTTACACCCAACCGGCCTCACAACTGCAGACCAGCCCGGAACCTCCACATCCTGCATCTTCACCTCCAAAATCATCCGGCCAGCCACTCCAACAACCGCTTTGCATAACCAAAAATTTCTGCACAAACTGTCAGAAACTATCACGGGGAAGCTCATCTGCATGCTCGTTGTCCTGATCAAGACACTTGACTGCAGATGCATTGTGAATCAAGTAGCCCATGACGACGGTGGGGTTATGGTATGGACAGTCGCATGTTATGGACAATAAACACAAGTGCACTTTATCCATGGCATTTTTAATGCACAGAGATACCATGACGACATCCTGATGGCTCATTGTTTTGCTGTTCATCCACAACCATATCACCTCATGTTGCAAGATTCTGTACACAATTCCTGGAAGCTGAAAACATCCCAGTTCTTGCATGGCCAGCATCCTCACCCATTGAGCATGTATGGGATGCTCTGGATCGGCGTGTTTTGGTTCCTGACGATATCCAGCAACTTCACACTGCCGTTGAAGAGGAGTGAACCGACATGCACTCAAAACAAAAGAGATGTGTTGCACTGCGTGAGGCAAATGGTAGTCACACCAGACACTGGCTGGTTTTCCGAACTCCTGGGTTGTATATGTGCCACATGATGGGCAGAAACGTTCTTTTTGAAGTGCAATGGTTTTCTCTTTACAACCGTGACATTTATACTACTTTATTCATTATTTGCTTGATTGTCGTCATGTAGCCAAGAGTTTTTTAGTTGCTTAGAAGTTACCCTGGTTTCATCAGAGACTTTTTCACACATTTGATGGTACAATATGCTGATTTTGAGTTTACTAAAGTGACCCGTCTGTTGATTACTGGACTTTTTAGGTGTAATGTTTACCAGACTGATGAGCATCACCAACTTATTTTCTTCATGGCATGGTACACATCCACAGACATGTGTTTTGAAGAAACCTTTAATACAACAGATGACCCATTCATGCTTCACTGTCATCCCATTGACTAAAAGCACCTCACTCTAATTTCACCTTTTTTAAAACTGTTATTCCTAGAGGCTCACAAACAGTAACCACTAACAGATATGTACTACTGGATTATTTTCAGCCATAAAGAATTGACCAAGTATAGTACAGTATTTTCTGTCTTAAAAATACATCAAATACATCCATTTTGTAACTCTTTATCTACTTTTTGGATTTGTGTGTAAATCAGATGATGTTATAGATATTACACTGTTCACAAAAATTAGGATGAAATGAAATATTCTAAAAAATTTTGTGAGCAGTGTATATGTGCTGAAACAGGTTCAAAAACTTTCAAAAACCACTGTACATCTGACCCAATAACAGGCAGATTTGAAAATGTCACCCACATGAAATGAAGCAATTTTGGAATTCCAGTCGGACAAGGTTGCTCTTATAATCATTTAGCATTTTTAAACACAACACTGCAGGTAATTACTGTTACAATACACTTTGTAAGGATGTTCATGGGCGGGGAAGGCTAAGAAAAGTGTGAAAGCAAAAACAACAGCTGATGATGCATTCTGTGCTCATGTATATATGTATGATGAAACAAGCAGGTTAAAACCCTCGCCTTTCACAGGAGAGCCAAAGTTCTAAAAAGTCCAAATGCATTTACATATATTTTCAGACTAAAATTACTTTAAAAGAAATTACTTAAAAAGTTTCATACTATGACAAGCAGGCATTCTGTACACTTCCACAGATTACTTATCCAATCACAAAGTTCTATCGAGTGTCTTAGGAGACTGATACTGTGAGTGGTGAGGGTTTGATACATGTATCCGCTCTACCTGGAGTGCTTTTCTCTGTCTCGGCCCCTTTGGGTTCGCAAATGCACCTTGTCCGAGTCAGACGGGCAAGTGGAGAGAATGGGGCAGGGCAGCAGGGAAAGGGGAGATACAGGTTCTTCACCAGGGGAGGTGGAGGCAGAGGAGGTGACTGATGAATCCCTGGAAGGCATGGCACCCAGAGACCTGATGGAGTCCCAAGAAGACAAAGCACTGGGGCCAGAATCAGGGGTTACAGATGACATTGGAGCTCTGCAGATGACCTTGGTCCCAGAATTACCCCTGACGCTTTCCTGCCCCTCTGAATCAGCAGCGCTGGGGAGGAGGTTGACCATGCATTTAAAGGGCAAACACAAGCTAGAAGCCTCTTCTCTCATCACTACAGTGGGCGCCATCCAGCTATAAGATGACAGAACAGCTTAGCAGAGGGTTGGGCAAGAGGATGTGGCACCATGAAAAAAATGTGTTAGGCCAATCAGTGGATGTTAGTGAGTCTTGGGAAGAAACAGCACAAGAGCAAATGTATGCACTGTAGCTACCATTTCTATGGCGCTAAACTTTGAAAGGCTGTTCTAGAGTACCTGACAGATCCCTGATCAAAGAGCTCTGTTTTCTGCGGTTCCTCATCCTTCTCCTCCTCCTCATCATCCTCCTCTCTGTGGTGAAAGGGAGGGATGGAGGGATGGATGGAGGTATGAGAAGAAGGAAAGCAAGAACGTGAAAAAGGAAAGAGAAGAAAGATTGCACAGAGATAACACGACAGAGGACATCACAACATGAACTGACATTAGACACAACAAAGAAAATGGCAGCACAAACAAGAGAGGCACAACACAGTTAGTATGACAGGATGAATTGGCTACTTGGGTATGAACACAATACCACCTAAAGCAACTTTAATCATAATTTAGGGTCTGCGATCAACATAATCTATCTGCTTTAACCAATAAGGAAATTTCTCGGCACATAAGCAGTCATGTCTGCTTTTACAAGGGTTGATGAAGAATTGTTAGCATGAGGGAGGAACCGATCATCACTTCTGATGTTATAAAAGATATTGTAGATTGGGTTAAAAAGTCACTTATAAGCAATACTTAGGGAAATCGAGAATAGTGAAAGAGACCAGAAATGGGAGTGAGAAAGAGGCAAAAAATAGTGAATACAAGGTTTTCCAACAATGGAGAGACCGGAGAAAATCTGCTTTAAAAAAAGACATGAACACTGAGCTTGAAAAATGATTCTAAACTTTCTTGAAGAATGATTTGGTAGACAGATGCAACTTGACATGTTCTACAATAACTTGCTATAATTATATCCGTTTTATTATAAAATAAATAAAACACTTTCGAGAGCACTATTAAAAACATTATTGGAACCCACCACAGATCTTTACAACAACTACATGAAGACCAAAGAAGATCAAGGAGTGCTGACTGTCCTGCACTTTGCTCCACAGTCACCTGACCTAAACCTCATCCAGCATTTAGGGGGGCACTTGCAGACAGACAGCCAAGAATTTTGTAACATCACAAGAAATTTCTTGGAATATTGTATGTTTGGAATATACCAAATACTAATACATTCTGAAATTTTAAATCAAACTATATCAATGTATCAAATATTCACATTTTCACTGAAATTTTTATGTTTGACTGTATAACTGTACACTTCATTTAATTTGAGAAAAACCTAAATATAAGCTCAGTTTTGGCCCCCATTGTAGTAAGCTAGGCAAACAATGTATCTGCTGTGTATTATACAATGAAATGTTTCATTTCTTTAAAAAGTTATAGACACATATAACCTACAGAGTCTGTAGGCAGTTGACAGGCAAGTCAATCCATAGGTCACTTCCTGTATTTTAACCCTTATTACACATATAGCCCTGGACAATGGAGAGCTCTAGTGACTTAAGGCTCACTTTCTCTCACTGGGCTGGTATTTATTACTAATATGAAAAAGACAGCACTTCAAAGGATGTCCAATTTCCTGTGGTCAGCCAAAAAACAGAAGTCAGGATCGGATGACTAAATACTATGAATTCAACTATTTGCCAACTGGGCTATTCTAGAAATAAGACTCCTATCTTTACAATGTGGCTTGTTGTGAATAATCATGGTTGTGTGCTGTCTTTGACATTAAAGACATTAAAGAAAGGCTCAAAGAGAAGATGTAAAGACAAAGAAGAGATAAGCATGTGGTAATGCGGAAAAGCTGTGCCAAGGATAACAGAGCCGTGTAACACATTTTTTGTGAGGTTTCACTCCACTGTGGCTATTGGGTAGAACATGAAGGGTATAGTGAACATGAAGGGATCATGATGCTCATTATTTTTTGGTGCTGTTCCTAAGTCTCTAGTTGTCAAAAATACTTGTCGTATGTAGCTTGGGGACACTCCAATTTGCCATTGCAAAAAAATATAAAACCATGTCTATGTAAAAGCAAAAAAAAAACAAAGACTCTACAAATGGGACAAATGGAAAGAAAACATTGGTGAGAAATGAACACCAGGTTGTCCTCTCTTGCTATTTATCAGTGGCAGTTTATAACATGCTGGCTGGATAATTGCATGGTATGTTGCAAAAGTTTGGAAAGTGTCCAGGGCATACTATCACCTAACATAAGTGCCAGAGCTTACTTATGCTACATGTGAGTGCTTTATTAAATGTTTGCTAATGCTACTGTTTTCAAAATCAGAACTCGAAAATTAGAAGGGCTGCGGACATAAATGTATGTCCACAAACATTTGTCTAAAACATACGGCCAGTGGTATATGCTAAATGGCTCAGATTTATCTTTCCTTGCCATTTTAATGCATACTGGTAATAATTCTGCAGAATAAATAACCACTACAAATGCTCTAAAAGTGAGCAATGTTATAGTAGTACATCCTGTAATGAGATACAGCACAGAAAATACAACGCACATATCTTTGTACATCAGACTTCCTGCACGCTTTTTGTCTTCAGTTTCATTGCTTCCTACCAGTTCCTTAATGTGAGTGATTAACTGGAATGTCAATCCGCAGCAGCTGAAGCACATTTTCTTTTCCTTGGTGCATTATGACAATCTCAATTTTTATCCATATTTAAGCCCCTGTCAAACCGTACATGATAGAATACTCTGTGTAAATGTGCTTCCTTCCCATAAAAAGTTAACACATCCTGAAACACTTTCTTAACTACTCGGCACAGGATCCCTGGGGTGATAGCAGGAAACAGACAGTGTTTGAATTGCAAACTAAATTCAGTACTTAGTGCCTTAGTAACGTATTACTTACAGTATTACTGGTAGCACTAAATTATGATGAGTTCCATGGGTGTAGCTTATAGGTCTATTCCTAACTATGACATATGTGTATCTCCCTCACCTCTCTGTGACGTCCTCAATCCTCTGACCATTAAAGGGAAGAAAGTTTGGGGTGTGGCTATGACAAGGTGAGGAGGGTGCAGATGCATGGCCTTTGCTGTTCTGCAAAGAGTGTCTTCGGCTACGCCTGCGCTCAAGGCCTCGCCTCTCGAGTGTGCCCCCTACACTCGCACGACGCCGGTCTTTGCGGCCTACTGGTGGTGAGGATGACTCATCATCACCGTCCTCATGACGAAGAGTCATCTGGATAACAACATTAGATCATTAAGTGCAACAATACTGCTTATACCTTATATTTATTTAGACTTGTCCTTTGCATTTAAATAATCTTTTTTTGCATTTAAATTGTCCCATTCTTCCTGCATCTTCATCACATTATCCCATTATACTTGACTTCTTTAGTAAAAGTGTGTCACATATTGCACAGAATGACTGACAGTGTAACATCAGGCTTGTTTACACATATGTTCATATAAAAGGCCAGCTAACCTCATAGATGTTGAACTGCTCCAGCAGATCCAGGTCTGTTCCCTTTCTGCTGAGGTGCCTCTGAGCAATGGTCTCCATACCCTGCTCCTCTACACAGTCCACTACATCATAGAACGAGTCCTGGTCGGGAAGGCCAGCAAGCGTCTGGAGAGGAGACAGTTAGCAAGGGACACATTACAAGTTTCACTACTGTGAAACAATATGGCAAGTATATAACAAATGAATGAGTGAGAAGTGAGAATTATTTTATTACTACAATTCCCCAAATCCAATCTTTACTGTGGAAAGGACAACAAGTAAGCAAGTCTCAGTTTACTGTTCACGTATACTGCTCATACAAGGGCATTCTGTAAAAGCTTACCTTGTTAATAAGGGTCATGACATAGACTAGCAACTCTGTGTCCACACCATCTTTCTCATTCAGGATTTCCATAGCATTAGACCACTGCTTACAACCTGCAGACAGATTTACATCAGAGTCTGCAATGCCAATTTTGCATTGGTGATTGCATTTGTTGAAAACAGGCTGACAGGTTTATATCAGAATCCATGAACCATAATGCTTTCTGAGGATTGCATGTGCTGAAAATAGCCTCTGTGAATTAAACGGCAGACAGTCTGTAAGTAATTGGGGTTGCAGTATATTACAACATAATTTCCCTGCAGTTTATGACATGTTTTCAGACTTAGTCTCTCATATAATTACAGTAAACTGGTTTTACAATCACTACAATTCTGTAGTGAAAACAGAGATACAAGTGATGTTTCCAACAGTTATTTGTAAAGACCATAGGAGAACAGTAAAATGGTGATATTAAGCAGTGTTGAAATTATTAGTCTCTTTTACTCCGTATATCCCTCTACATTTGTAACCTAGCCCTACCATGGGAGACAGGTGGACTGTTTTCATAAACTGTATTTAGAAGAGCTAAAATTTCACTACAGCATACTATAACCCCAAGTCAGAAACATGTCTAAAGATGTGACAACGGGCTGCCATTTCTAGTTTCCAAGTTCTCCACACATTCTCTATTGTGCACAGGTCAGTCTAGTAGCCATACCCTTTCCTTCCACAGCCATGCCTTCATAATGTGTGCAGCATATGGTTTTGTGTTGTCTTATTGAAAGATGCATGGATGTCCCTGGAATAAGTTAACACTGCTTCTCGACATGGTTAATGTGTTTTTTGCACAGTAGAGGTTTAAGTGGTATTTGTGAATGCAACTCCATGTTGTAGTGATTAATAAAAGTTTGCCCAAGTAAAACAAGCTATTAATGAATGGCTGTTCTTCATGCAATGTCGTCTGAGTGACCGAAGCTCATAGGTGTTCAGTTCAAGCTTGCGCCCTTTCCTTTGACACACTGGAATTCCTATAGATTCCTTGAATTATTTCATGATATTTGAAGCATTGGTTATACTAAATCAACTGAACGGGATTTGCTGTATGTCACAGCTTGTAATGGGACATGTGAACACTGCGAGCTTGAATAATGCAAAATAAAGAACCAGGACAAGTAGCTGTAATTATACTACAGGCATGTGACAATGACAGCAATTAGCAGATATCCTACAGAGACTTACAGTCTTGCTCAAAGACCCAACAACGGCAGCTTTTTGGGGTCACTGAGCCACCATGAAGACATTAACTTTACGTTTACAATAATATGTGCAACTGAGACATTCTTACAACAATACTGGAAGCACTTCAAAAGCACTTCCCTTAGTATTGTGGGTGTGTGTTACCTCTTTTATTGTCCACAGCATTGACAGCCAGGATGAGTAGTGCAGCGTTGGACTCTGTGTACTCCACAAAAACCAGTAGAAGCTTCAAGGCAGTCTTAACGACCAGGCGAAACTACAGGCACAAACACACACACACATACCAAAGGAAATGCACTTACTGTAATCTTATCTGCACATTAAAAGTCTTCCATCTTCCGTATTATATGCTTCGCAATATCTCAAGACAGTAGTGCAAATATAAGCTAAAATAAGCTGTTATTATAAGCTGGCGAACATTGCATACTCTTTCTCGGGTTCAGTCTCTGTACTATGCAGCAATGGAAGAAAGCGATAACTGAACTGCTGAACAAGTGTAAAAGGCGAATGCCTTCATTTTTGATGCCACATGACAGACACTTTTTCTGATTGCTGTTCCAGAGATATCCATGACTGTTTTGATAAGTGGCAAAGAAACTGCCTTGTCAGTGAGATGATGGGAAAGCCAGATGAAAGTGCAGCAGGTCATTTATAAAGCTGTCAGCTTTGGAGTGCCTGTGAAAAAAAAGTTGCATGGGAAAGCTATTGTCCAACAACAATATACGGGCACTCTTAGGAGCTATTAAAGAAGAAAAAGACAGAAAAGAAAAAGATGAGATAGAAAGGAAGAGTATATGCTTTGTGTGTGCTGTGTGTGAGAGACAGCTCACAGAAATAGAAAGAGAAATCGGGCTGTGATTAATAATGTGAGTTTGGCTCCGTCTTGAGCAGAACCACACTGCATGCTGTAGCTCTTTCCATGAAGACAGAGATGTAGCAAGAAAATCCCCTAGGGCTGAATCAGTTCAAACATTTCTACTAGATAAAGACATACATACACTAGACACTTTATTAGGTACACCTGTTCAGCTGCTAGTTAACACAAGCATCTAATCAGCCAATCACATGGCAGCAGCTCAACTCCGTTAGGCATGTAGACATGCTCTGCTGAAGTTTAAACTCAGCATCAGACTACCTGAGTACTAGTGGTGACCACGTGCATCCCTTTAAGAACACAGTGTACCATCTTCTACGCTATGTGCCATATAGCAAAGCTCAAATCATTTCAAACTGGTTTCTAAGAACATGACTGTGGGTTCACAGTACTCAAAGGGCCACCACAGACAGAAGATATAAATCCAGTAGTCCACCTTTGTGATGTGCTTGAACAGGAAAAATCATAGATATGCAATCATATATAAACCTATAGAGAATGTGCATGAATTACGCAAAGCTGGGTGTAAGTTTGGATTTAGTTATTCTAGTGGGACCACACACAGCTTCACATCTGCAGTCCAGTCCAGTGTTTCATAGATTTAAATAAGATTAAATCATATACTACAGAACTAAACTGGGACTCAGATCAGTACACCACCAATGTCATCCTTGTCACTGATGCCCTATGCCAATTGAAACTGAACTAGAAAAAAACTGTTTAGTTCACAGAACAGACATTTAGACTTGAAAAAATATTGGTTCTTTAAAATGAATGACGCTTACAATAAACACACTTCAGAGAGAATTGATTGGTACAGCATTTACTATTTTGGCATGTCTTGTGCACACTTTGTGATACTAAACGTGCACAGAGTTTTAGAGGCAAACATTGCAGATGCCATATGTGCCGACCATTACCCACTTTTAAAGACACACACTCCATATTCAGGCTAGTTTTCATATAATACTTCAGACTATATCCCACATAGTTCAGGTTTTTAAAGACAGATTTGTGTCAGAGCTGTGACAAATGCAGAATCGTTAATCTTTAGTTGCCGAGGCACCATTCAAAGCATTTTTAAATAAAGGGCATACTCCAATGCATCTTAGTTTGGTTAAATCATTATTCATTAAACACAGTGATAGTTTTACTGCCCAAAAGCTTTAAAAAAGAAACAGCACATATTTCTTTCAGCATCTGTTCGTTGCCATGCAACATAACAAACCAAATCTCAAACACTAGGCTATGCCATCTGACCTAAGTTATGTTAGAATCCTATAGTGTCTAATTAACCTAATGAAAACAAGTCCAGGACACATTTGAACATTTATTTTTGGCAAAAAATGAAATGACCCTGTCATTTTTTGGTCTCAGTTCTTCTGAGAATTCACATTGGTTTAAGTACCTCCTAATTATGACTGATGGTGGGAATGTAGCACTTGTTTATATAATATCATCTTGTACAAAAAGTATCCTGGCACACTACACCTGTATCTGCAAATTCTTTCAGCTGTCAGCCATGTAACATCTGCGCCATGTCTCTCCTCTCGCTGCCTCAGCCTTGTTTTCTTCTTGTACTGTATGTCCCTCAGACTGTCTGTCTGCAGATCCAGGTGTAGTGTTCCATGGTTATATTATATAAACTTCAAGCTTCACAAGTTCTTCTCAGAAGAACTGAGACCGAAAAATGACAGTGTCATTTCATTTTTGCCCAGAATAAATGTTCAATTGTGTCCTGGATTTGGTTAATTAGACACTCTATAGAATTCTGTTTGTCTGCTTTACTATTTCTTACTCGTTCACTCTCTTGGACTTTCAGTCAGTCTGTTTCTCTCTTTTTCAGTAATTTTTGTGAATCTCATTTTTGACCCACTGTTATCCATATTCATATATCCATATATTTGGGTGGAGAATGGTGAAACAATGTTTGACTTATTTATTAGATTAGCTGAAATTAAAGTGTTATGTTACAATGTCCAGTTGAACAGACATATGAGGGATAGATGTCAATATGCAGTTGTGCTCTATACCTTTGATCCTACCAGTGTGTAGAGCCACTGCACCGTTTCATTGTGTTCAATCAGGCCATTCATCCCGTCCACATACAGCATGATTTGGCCAAGAGCTGAGAGACGGACAGAGAGAGAGAGAGAGAGAGAGAGAGAGAGGGAGAGAGGAGAGTTAAATAATGAACAACATTGGCTTTAAAGGGTAAACAAATTTAAATGTTGTATTGTAGAGTAACTATATATTAAATAAATGAGCAAAAACATATTTTTGTTTCTGAAAAATAACAATGTAATCTGTATTTTTTCTGTATAAAACTAAACTAAAAGAATCTTTAGTCCCGCAATATATATATATATATATATATATAATTATAAAATAATATATAATTTCTTTTTGAAATATCCCCTAATTTTTGTGAGCAGTGTATGTAAATACACATTGCAAAAATTTCATCCAATTCAAAATGCCACTCTTTGTTTTCTTGATTTCTATAGGATGGCAAAATGCAAAACTAGGGGCCTTTAAACGGCAAACTAAAGCTCATGTTGCAATGGCGAAAGGAACTCATGTCACTAAAAAGGAAAATGCTCAAAGGGTCCCCTTATGGGGACTTCTGGTACTGTCTTTACCTAAGTACCTTGCACCAAAGTGTTACCAATTACCATACCTTGTGTCCAGGCACTACCAATTACATTACCTCATGCCGAAATGCTACCAATATCATATTTCATGCTAAAGCGCTACCAATTATCATACCCCATGACGAAGCGCTACCAATTACTATACTTCATGCTGAAGTGCTACCAATTACCATACTTTGCGCTGGAGCGCTACACAGTACCAATGTGTAAGGCGAGGATCCTGACTTAAGGCACTGCTCACACGCCTTTAATTACCTAAAGTAGCAGGTGCATCTCGTCAGCTGAAATTTGTGCCAATCTTATTTGCCAGTCTCAATATTTTGCATGCCATCAGTACTGCATGCATCCTAATAAAATGAGAGATTATTTACTGACAAGTTGTACTTGTAGTTTCTTTTATTTTTTTGACGTTGTGCTCTATCAAGCATGGTACATTTGTCATTTGTAGTTTATGTGGTAAATATCCTGGGCATTATCAACATTTATTCGAGTTTCATTAGAAGAAGGAATAATCACTACATGCACTGCATGCCACTGCCCAATACTAATAAATTCAGAGGTATTTCATTTTGTATTCAAAGATTCGACATTTCACACTGATTTTGTGATTTGTATTGGAAAACAATGTATTGAATTAGAGAACAGAACATCTTAGACTGGTCTTAGACCTCAGATTCAGTTGACATTATACTGCAGTGGACATTATAAGGTTTTTGTTTATGAGGTAAAACACTTATAGCAGTTTCAGTCTGAACTTTGGTATGTCCCTACTGAAATGATCTAGAACTGTAACTGGTTGGCATCTAGGGTTTTTGCCTTAAGTATCCTGCTCCCATCTCTCCAACACACAAAACTGGAACACATGGCCAACATTATTTGACCAATCAGAACAAAAACTGTGTATATGAGAGGCAGCTGGTGCTTTAACCCAACTCAGTACTACACTACTACACATATGAGCAGAGATAGAAATGGAAAAGTACATCAGAAATGTATCATCTGGTTAAAATCAACTTTACGTCTTTAACATCAGCAATTATAGTTCACGGAAGTGTTTCTAGCATTCCCTGTTTTTAAATGCGTTCAGGTGACAGACCAACCTCAGTGCCGAGTTCAAGATCTGAATTATCAATATATGGGCAATATTAAGATAATATTATATATTATAATATTACAATATTAAGCATAAACATATACAACTACTGGCAATAGCAGCATGTGCACATGCATGCACAACACAGTAAATTACCTTGTTTAACACCTTATTTCAAAACCATATGCATTAATATGGAGTGGGTTTCTTTGCTCAACTGCCTCAGGTCTTTACTGTGCTTTACTGGGCTTTGCTTTTATTTGGCAATCAACTGTCCAGGTTGGTGGAGGTGGAGGGAATTGTTAGCACACTTTGGGCCTCTTTGGTGGCCTGGTTTACACAACTTTTGCCACCGCTTATTATAGAAATCCAATTCTTTAGCTTCACAGTCTTGGTGATGATGTTGCTTTCAATCTTGGTAATGTGGATTTAAACCTAAGACAGGCGGTTTTTATGTATTACACATGTCTGCACTTGTCAAACCCATTCTGTGAGGTTTTGTGGTCTTTACCTTTGCAGCTACATTTGTCCTGGCATATAAGCAGACAAATATTAGAAAATGATAAGGTATACTAATAATTGAGTTGATCAACATTCTGCCATTTTTTGCTTGTAAATACAGCTTTTTATCCATGTGGCATTTGCAGTTGAAGCAGCCCTGAAAAACAAAGGTATTATACATCGGCTAAGCTGCAACTGTATCCAACAACCTGCATTATTAATAGTGGTTTGGGGTAGCCTTGAGGATAACTGGAAAAATCATTACTATCTCCTGACCCAGAAATGACACTAAAACCCATTTAGCAAGGTTCTAAACTCCCAGCTCTGTCTACACACAGCTCCTTTATCACTTGCTGGCACTTGCGTGACTCCACTATTTAGTTTTTCACCTGAAACAAATCCTTTTATCTGGAGTGGGGCCTGCCATGGAGCTGGATGCCAGATTCCCATACAAGAAGGACACAGCAAAAGATAGGGACAAAGAGTGGAAGTCACATAGGGTGAAGTCAGAGAAAGAGGAGAAAGTGGAAGAAAGCTGATGGGAGGAGATGGTATGTAATAGCCACCACTGATACTCCTCCTCCATTCTGTCCTCCTCTGCTCAGCACAAGGGAACAAGGAGTTATGAATGCACTGTACATACGCCAAGATTCCCAGGTGCAGCCCTGTGTGTGACTGGCTACGGGGTGGCTGTTCATCTTTTATCAATCATGGCTAATTACTCAAAACCTTGATGACAACATTCCTCCTCGTCTTCCACCCGTAATACACACACACGCAGGCGCACACACACACGACTGCAAGACTGCCAAAGTGCAATGAGAGACATGCAGATGCATGTTCTCTCAAAAGAGCACGGCTGCAAAAGATATCTTTATGTACATCCAAACACAGGCACAAACATCCTCCACAATTAAGCAAGCCACATCAGAACTGATTCATAATTGGCTGATTAAGCCCACATTGTCTGGGGGATTGCATCCCTCACTTCAACAGTGGCTGCTGAGACAGGTGAGTAATGTAAGAAGACATTAATCACACATTCCATGAGCGGTAACTTTCCATACAGGTTCTTTATGGAGCACCCAAGCATATACCCAAATTACAGAGCTAGTAATTTTCAGTAATCCAGCACTATTAAAGTAGCTAAATATAGCATTTTCAATCTTAAAACACAGTCTAGTGGGAGGGGAGATCATCATTTTGTGTTTGGGGTCTATACATGCAGTCTGTTTGACTTACTGGTTTTATGGTTAGTACATACTATAAGATACACAAGATGTACAACCCCAAATCAGAAAAAAATGTCTTGGGATTCTACAAAAACCTGTGAAACTGGGCATTACCATCGCTATGTAGTCTGTAGTTTATAGGCAACTGTAAGATAACTGCATGCAAGCAATACATAAATGCATCAGAGATAAAGGTGAAAACGAGTTGAACATACACACATACACAACATACAATCCTAACCTGTTATACATATTGCTCCCTCCAGGAAATACACAACAAAGTGGTTCTTCAGTTAACAAACACATACAATGTTGAATCAAAATATAATGTGCACAATAAAATATAAACATAAACAGACATACTTTCTGACTGGATGAAAACGTGAAGAAACGCTAACAGAAACCCAACATGGCGCTGTTATCAGGAAGTCACAGAGGTCAAATGACCAGCACTTTGCACTTTTAGGTATATGTACGTGGCACAGCACTGGTAATGTTAAGTAGAGGACAGATTTTTTTTCTATTTCACATCTCTGCTTTTATCAGTGTACTAAAAGCGTGTGTAAATGTAACAGTGAAAGTAGTTTTTTCTTGTGTAGTTAATGCAGACAGTGCTACCCACTGAGCCAATGTGCTGCCTCTTAATGACAAGTAAATCAATATTCATAAAAAGTAATACCATTTAGAAAATGTACTGAAGCAAAACATTAAAGTACATTTAAGTCATTTAGCAGTCGCACTTATCCAGAATGACTTACAATTAATACAGTCTTACAATCAAAGCAATTGTGGGTTAAGGGCCTTGCTCAGGACCCCAACTGCGGCAGAGGTGATATTTGAACCCTGGACCTTCTGGTCCATAGTCCAGTACCTTAACCACTAGGCTACCACAGTTCTGACAGTATAACATAATAATTTATTAATAAAAGGCTTATCTTATCTTATCATAGGTTAATAAGGGTTAATAAAAGGCTTATCTTATTTTATCTTGTATATA
>JAUZST010009383.1:0-13011 GCA_034779995.1 Parotocinclus haroldoi
ATTCCCTATTTTGTGAGCAGTATAGTTGATTATTGTTTACATCATTCATACATAGAAATAATTCTGATAAATCCTGATATAAAAATGCAAGGTAAACATGCATATACCTGTATATGCCATGCTATCTTTAGCTTAATGCTAGCTTAGATAATTTTGCAACATGGCAACCCAGAGCAATGCATGCTATCACATCTCAATATCTGCACAGTTTCTGTATTTGTTTGGACCAATATATATTTTTGTACCTAATTCTTCATTCTTTTCTAAGAGATGCAGTACTTACAGAAGTACAGTGCAGAATAGCAAAATTGCAAGAACTTACACTTCTGCATCAATTCTTATCTTTAATCACTTTTCAGCCTAAAAATGAAACTATACTGCTGACAAACATTAAGATATATTTCATAATACACAATAATGTAAAATCCCCTTATTATTTTAGCTGTGTAAATAAATGTACTCTCTGACACTCATATTTATGCATTATACCCCTCATGAATATTATGAAAAGCTCAATATTTACATGTATGTAAAATCTCTGTATACATGTTACTAGTAAAATACCTGGTTTGGATAAGAGATCAGCCCCTTTAGAGTATTTTAAACTAAGGGACAACAAACCACCCTCTGGATTACACAAGAGGGGCACTGTGCTTACACTTGTCATCTATCGTACTGGGTTTGGGCTGTTCCTTGATGATTTCAATAGTACTGGTGAATGGCACCTCAAAAAATTCCACCATGGTTAGAAAGAAGCTTTCAAAAAGGCTCTGGGATAAATTTGTGGAAAGGCACAACTTATGAGAAGGATATAAACATTTCAGTAGCTTAATCTGTGCCTTGTAGTATTGTTCAGAGCATTATTAAAAAGTGGAAGGTCATGGTGTATGGTACCATAAACATCTTGCTGTCCAACCAAAGTGGATGACCGAGTCAATAGGATTTCAACCAAGGAAACTAGCAAGAGCTACAAAAACTTCGTTTCCACAAGCATCACACAAAGCTGGGCTATAACGCAGGGTGGCAAAAAAGCAGCTCTTTTCAAAAGTGCCACACTATCTCATATTTGCTTTCCAAAAAAAAACAACAACTAGGATGGCTTTATGGTCAGATGTTGTTTTTCATTCATTCATTCATTCCATAACTGCTTAACCCAATTTAGAGTGGCAGGGCGTCGAGGCCTAACCAGAGTCAAAGCAGCAACCAACACTGGATTCAGGGGAGAAATGTCAGCTTAACTGACAGAGGGAAAACATTCAGACAAAGTCTGGGTGGGGAATAATTTGGCAATCTCTGGATCTGTGAGGCGACAGTGCTAACTGAAGATCCACCTTGCCACCTGCTGCCTTTTGAGCAAATGATAACATCTATGTTAATTTAAAATGTTTCTGATGTTTAATTGAATGTTTTGCTGTGGGTTTATCATTAGTGAAAACCTCATCTCATCAATGCTACAAGGTTAAAGTCATTTAACCGTTTATCTCAAAAAATCAATCAGCATATTGATTAAAATAAGTATAAAGATAAACATCTAAGCGGAGTTCCAGTTTCTGATTATTTTAGGCTCTTCTAAAGAAACAGGTCTTAAATATACTATATATTATATATTATAGATTATAGAACTTGCATACTTTCAAGAGTCAATTACAAGTTTCTTTTTCTTTCTGGCCAAATAGAAGCCCATACAATGTGAAAATAAATGAAATATTTATTTATTTACAATATTTATTTATTTATTTACGTGAATCATTTATAAAAAAAAAAAAAAACAACCTGTCATGCTCATTCTGTTTGCTCATCCTCATTAGCAATACCCTGCTCACTAGCATTTCCACTAAGCCTGGGTACCTCATATAGCCATTAATTAACATGCCAAATAATAACATTCTTCTAACACACTGCTTAGGCTCTGTCTTTACACCCTCTTATCAGCAAAAAATCTGACAACTAAAAATAAACAAAATGAGAAAAAACAATTCCCTCTCGTTACTGATAATTTATATGTACCACAGATTATTTCTATATGACAAGGTAACAGACTGGAGTAAAAATTCATCACTTCTGCACACAGTATACAATACTTGATTATACATGTTAGTCTGTAAACACCAATTTATGACTTAATTTATGACTTGAGACTTCCTTACTTCATTAGCTAAAATGGAAATATGATTCTACTTTATTTTAGTTCTGTCATTTAATAATCTATGCTGGAAATATTTGATCCTCAGACAAGTAAAGCTGTGGTCTATAAAAAGTTTAAGAAAATTACTTTAGAGTATCTTTAAGAAAACTAACAGTTGTGTCACCATTTTGAGTATAGTGACCAGATCAAAGAATGTAGATCAGGTCAGCTTCTTATCAAGCAACATTTCTAAAGGCATCAGTAAATGTAACTCCCTTTTCAAACAGATCAATAAGCTCTTCCAGCAGGCTACTGTTTGAATCCATTCCTTTGTGTGAAAATGTTCCTGCGCTCCAAAACAGATCTCTAAACATGCAACCCAGTTCTATCCCTGCCACTCCCTGTCCGTATGCATTAATAATTACTTGTTTGAACTATTCTATTGGATTCACTATTTTTGTCATAAATGTATACATCCAACAATTACAAACATCCAACAATTTAATACAATACAAGCTTTATTTGCATAGCCTCCTTCCTATCTTTATTACCTCTCTTACTTAAACCCACCAAATCTTTATACTTCAAGTCAGAATTTCCTGAATCCTGAATGTTCTCACAAAATGGAACTTGGACATAGGGGTCTTTCAGACGACTATAAGCTACTTGCTTGAGAATATTTGTTTGCACCACTTTTAATTGACTGCCTTAACTGACTGCCTTCTCACCACTGATCATATCCTTAACATACTGTTAATACATTTGTGCAGAGTTCATTGTACAGGTAGACCCGTTTTGATATTGGGCCCATCATAAAAAATTCTGATGACGTCCAAGGCTTTTTGCCAAGATTCAACTTTCTTTTGGAAGGTATGTCAGTAGTTCCCAGTTGTACTATTTGTAACGTCAGAATGATCTTAGACCTAACACCTTAGATACATCCTGTAATCATCAACACAAATCAGTTCTTCCACCCTTTCTAAAATGCCTGTTGTCCCTCAGCATTCATGATTCGTACTGGTGTTCAAAAGCGCATTCATTGACTTTGTCCCTCTTTATCAGATCCTTCTATCAAAATAGGCTTTAATACATGATCAACTTTACCACATTCAAAATTCTGCTGCCAGACAAAACACATGATCCTAACATTGAAAACATTCACCTATTTCCAGCATACTACACTACACTCACTCAGAACTTCAGTTCACTGTTTCCTTGCATGTTCCAAAAGTTTGGAACACATACATTCACCCCTTTCTTTTTATAACTTATGTAAACCATATACTTCTATAAATAAATTCTTTCTACTTTGTTTCCTTATGCTCTTTCACCCAATATTTGTATATATAGATACTGTTTGGCTGCTTGTTTGCCTTTTGAGCTCTATTCATTCTTATGTTTAAAAACTTTTCTTTCATTTATGTCCTCAGTTTATTTTCTGCTATTTATATTCTTTTATTCTTCTAGAATTCTACTTGTGAAGCAAATATGATTCACTAAAAGTTGTACTAAGTCTATCAGTAGTGGTGGAATTCTTACCTGAAAGCATTGGTGCTTTTACCATGGTGGTGGGAGCCATAACTAAGTAATAGGAAATAAATGACACGTACATCTAATCTTTGTCTGGGAACTAAACTTATAGGCTAACTTTCTAATACTGTGCTTAACAGATGATGCCATGATTGCTGCTCTGATAGAATTCTCTATCAGAGTCCATTTAATTTCAGACATGGCCTTGTGCAATACACTCGCATGTTAATAAGTGTAGACTTTTAAATCACGCACAATTTCATGCTTTATGCTTGCCATTTGCTATTTAAAGGCACAGTGGAAATTGTGAAGGAAAGACAAAGCATAACCACCGTATTCTCTTTATCAGGGTTATATTCCTGGGCCTTGATTTAAATGTCTTAGGTTGTGATATCACTTTTGGCCAGACCAACTTTAGAGATGCCTAAATATCTAAATGCATAAATAAAATTGCATCAAGTCAGAAAAGATCATTTTTCCATACCTACACTATAAAGATCATTTTTCCATACCTACACTATAAAAATGCCAAATTATATGTTTCAGTGGATTGAAATTTATTCAGGATCTAAAATAGATTTGGCTTTTTTTCCCTTACAAAGAAAAATAGCTTAAATGAAACAGTTTCTTTACTATTGTACCAACACACAGAAATGAGACTTTTATTTCAATGACCTGTGTGACCTACTATTCATCTATACGAATAAACCCACATCAGTCACCTAAATGTCAACAAACAAAGCAAAGGACACACTATCAAAATCTAATCTTATTGCAGACATGTACAACTGATAGAAATAAAGGACAGAGGCAGTAAGTATATCTCTGTAGAAAATAAAATAACTGACTTACCAGACCTGCAAACACACAGTGACAACAGAGCTGAAGGATTTAATATAGCATTGTTTCATTCATGGAGAACTGGATGATGTAACAAAGTAACTGCGACTGGAATAGCATGGAAAATCCATGAAATGTCAACGCCACACCCAATATTAAGGGTTTACTGCACCCTAATAACACTATGAAACACACTTACACTTTTATTCATATTCTTGAATATTCATATTCATATTCTTTATTCATATACTCATATTATGGTACAGTTTTTAACACACGCAGTTTCAATTAGTGTAATTGACCAATTGCATTCGAGAAGGTCTGAATGAATGAATTCCATAAACCGTAAAACTAGGCACATCAGTTGTTCACCCTTTTGGGATTATCCAATAAAAAATAATAATTGTTTTTTATTTGGGTAGTATCTCCTAGAGTTAGCAGTGTGGCTTGACCTGTGGGTTACATACATATTTCTTTTTTGGCTGCTACCAATAGGTGGTTCAACAGCAGATCTGACTGTAGACCTGCCTCGTGTTTTACACTGGATCCCCTTCCTGCCACAATTTGGTTAGATACTGGTACTGAAAAGACTATGACTCACACTGAGCATTTCAGATAGACCAATTGACCTAAATGCATGTCACTGTAATATGGAAGGATGCTGGAGTACCCGGAGAAAACAGACATGGGGACACAGGTATAACAGACATACTATACATAAGTCCAGACTAAGAATCTGTGGAGCTGTGAGGTGGCTGTGCTAACCACTTGTGCCATCATGCCACAATGGTTGTATACATACATTCACTGACCCCAAAAAACAAGCAAACAAAAAAAACAACAACCACCCACATATAAATGTCAGGTTTCGGCAAAACTTGGCATTCAATTATATATTGGGAAAAGAGGTAAGTAATTACATATATGATCTGATTAGACACTGGGTCTTGCAACAAGACAGCACAAAAGTGCTTCCCCCACTGCTCTATAAAAAGGGTAGTGTACCTCTTGGTGAACAATTGTTGACTCCTAGACATGCCTCCATGACGTACTTAGACGGTTTAAGAGCAGTCACATTATTAGACTGATAGAAGCATAAATTGGTTCCATGAACTTCCCACCTTCTAGGCCATTCTGATCTAGTTGTTGGGAAGTGTTCAGAGCAGTCTTTCAGTGAGGGTGTGCACACATGGCAAACAGGCTCAGGATGGTTCAGAAAGACCACTAGAATAGGGAATTGTTTTACACAAAACTGTCTCTTCCTGTACCAATTCCCTGCGCTTAGCAAAGGGGAATTTGTTGTCACTGTGCCAGTTAAGTGTCCTACCATTGACAGACAGGAACTGTCAATTTCATTTGCACTAGTGCGATGAACAAGAAATGTAGACTGCTACAGACCGGTACCCCCTTTGCTGTTGTGGGAGGATTTGGGGAGCCGTTGACAGGACACTAATAACTCAGCGATACGTGCAGGACATCCTGCTACCATGTGTTGCCTCTCATTGCACGGTTTCCAGGCATATTTTAGCAGAATAATACCCAAATACAGCAAAGGTTTTGCAGGAATGTCTCCGCGAGATTGCAAGACCTCCTTGGCCTGCACAGTCACCATATTTATTGCCAATTAAGCATTTATAGGACCATCTTGGTCTTCATCTTACACAATGTGTAGTTACAATATGATTTAACAATTTTATTTTAAAGTCATGGGAGAGCCATAACACTTAATCAAACTGAAGAGATTTCAACTCTTCTGCAAACAAACTGGCATCTTAATTGCATATAAGATTTGACTTGTTAAATTCATCTGATTTTTGTTGTGTTAATACAACAAAACAGGATTCCTGAACGTATGTTTGGAAGTTCAGAGCCTTGGGGTGTATTCCCTCAGATCCTCTACCAAAGATTTCTTAATCATTCACACACAGAGAGCAATTGGAAGCTCAAAGTAGCTTTGTGAAGGCCTATAAATCATCTAAGCAGCATCAGAAGCATTTATGTTTTCGAAAATGTTCAGCCTCTGGGAGCATCTTGCCAGGCATGCCTCTTAATTTGAAGTCATTTACAGCCCAAGAGGAGGTGAGACACAGGAGGCGAGATTAAAGGGATTATTCTATCTTCCTAGTGAGCGATGGAAAGAGATGACTGGTGGAAAGACTAAAAAGATCAATACATCCAATTACAGAATTACAGAATCAATACATTCCTCTTACATGATACTCAGAAATATGTAGCCTGCCAAAAAATTATTCAGCATCGCACTTGAGTATATTGGGCAGAGGCAATCTATAAATCATCCACAAGTAAATTTATGTCTCATATTTAACACATTTATATGATACCTTCATCAAATGGGCCAATACTTTATAATGATAACCCTTGATTACACCATTCAGACTCTTGTATGCAAATGTAAAAATGCTAAAATGCAAACACTTTAATCTAGTGCAGAAGATATACATCATGCCACAGCTTAGGGAAATAACCAAGTCTGATCTGATACAGTCCAATGGTGTATCCCTACTCAAGCTTCACCCAGAACAGAGACAGCCTAAGCCTTAGAAACATGTTAAGTAGTTACATGCCCTCTGCCAGTGACATTTGTGAATGTCATGACCTTTTGTAACCAGAATAAAAAAAGTTTGATTTGTCAGAACTAAGGCTGTCAATCTGAATCATGCTAATTGACATTAGTCACATTTTTATGTCTTTCTTCCATTTGATCCCACAGAAATAGTCATTATTAACCATCAAATGTCATATGAAATAGTTAGTAGAGTGCATTTGATTTTCAATAATTCAAATATTGGGACATGTAAACATTACAACAACAGGAGCTCCCATTGTCAAGGTTTTGGAGTGTGTCAGTTAGAATTTTACCTTTTCGCCCAAAAGAGCGTTTGTGAGACCAGGCCCTGATGTTAGACAAGAGGGTCTCAGAATCTCTGTTCTAGTTTATGCCAAATGTGTTTGATGGTGTTGAGGTCAAGACTCTTCCACACCAAACTCGCCCAACCATGCCTTTATGGACCTTTCTTGCTAGAACAGAAAGGGCTTTCCACCTGTTCTCGCAAAGTTAGAATCATACAATTGTCCAAAATACCTTGGTGTAATGAAGCATTAAGATTTCCCTTCACCTTTACTAAGGGGTTTAGGCTAAACCCCTGAAAAGCAACCCTTTAGCGATTTCTCTCCTCCACCAAACTTTACAATTGGCACAATGCAGTCAGGCAGGTAATGTTCTCCTGGCATTCACCAACCTAGACTCTTCCATGAGGCTGTCAAAAAGGGAGGTGTGATTTATCACTCCACAGAACATATTTTCATTGCTCCCGTGGCAATGTGCTTTGCACCACTCTATTTGATGCTATGCTTGGCAACCAATGCCATGAAGCTCCTGTTGTGGTGGTATTAATGTCGGTAGAGGTTTGAAACCCTGCACTTACTGAGTCAGAATAGCGTTGGTAACTTTTGCACTATACACCTTTCATGGTTGATAAATACTTCCATTATTTAATAACACTACTCTCACAGTTGAACAAGGAATGTCTATACTGCTCACAAAAGTTATACTTTTGAAATAACCCCTAATCTTAGTGAGCAGTGTAGGAAGGAAAAACTAACATGAACTGACTTGCAGAAATAGTTCCATTATATTACAGTACTATGCTCGAACTTTAATGTGCTCTTTTGAATGTTGGTCAGACTGCATGGGATTAAAAGCAACACCTGAATTCAATAATTAACATACGTGTCCAAATACATTTGTCTACACAGTGTATCTGTGACTGTCAATGACTGGAAGAGTGAGTGGAGGATAAGCGATGGAGGTTAGTGATGGAGGTTAGCACAGAGGAGAGTGCAGCTTTCCTTCATGGGGATCAAGGATAATTGGGTGCCAGGATACAGCCCAGTCACGCTCGATTGCTAGTGTGTGTGTGTATTCCACACCAGTGTGCAGGCTAATGACAAAAGCAAGTTTACAAAACTAAAAAAGCTACAGCTTGCACAAATAAACTATTTACAAGGCATAATGTAGGACAAGGAAACTTTTATGAAAAATGGTGCTCATATTGGTTTTTCAAATCAGGAGGCAGGTAACAACATGCTTGTAAAATACACAAAAATTAGGGGATACTTCAAAATTTAAAAGGAGGGTTTAAAAAACATTTCATTAAACAAGATCATCAGAAAAGCAAATGAAAAGTCAAAGAAAGTCGTTTGATTACGCAAATCAGATGAAAATTACAATTACCATGATTGAGTAGCAAGTGACATTCATGGGGATGAACACAAGCATGTACAGGAGGCATGGACAGGATCAGATTGTCCATCGGTTCTTGTAGGATGCTCTGCCACTCTTGCTCCAGGGCAACTTCCAGCTCAAGAAGTGTTGTGGGAGGCACTCGCCAGTTTGAAGAACAAAAAAAAAAAAGAAAACTGTTTTTAACTGCTCCAGCATAGGGCACCACTATAGGGGGCAGGACCTCATCTTGGTATCTGACATCATCCTTTTCTGATGATGTGGAGCTTGGTACGACTAGCAATGCCAATGCTAGCCCATCCATGATTCTACCACCACTGAAGGAGTCCCTTTCTCGCATGAAATGTGGATTCATCCGTGTTCCTCATTCACGCCAAATCAGGACACGATGATCGGATGAAAGGTCGGTTGGTAATTAATCATGAGTCCAATGACGATGCTCATCACCCCACCTTTTACAGGTTCTGCTGTGTTCAGCAGATACAATTCATACCATTGTTCACCAGGTCGTCAAACAAGATGATGACGATTTCATATGGTCTGGGTGTATATCTGTCGTTCAGTGGCAGCAAGAAACTGTCTTTGCAACTCTGTTGCATTGCCGTGCCTGCTTCTTTTAGCCAATAACGTTAAGTAGTGCACATCTTTTGCTGTTGTGGTAGATCGGTGACCCTGCCTTAGACATTTTGGTACTGTTCCAGTCTCTTAAAAGCGATTCCACAGTCTGCTAATTATGCTTTAGGATGTTCTTGCCACTGTTGTTTGTGTTTGATCAGCTTCAAGACGTCCTATGGCTCTCCAAGCTTCACATTCAGGCAAATCATGTTGTAAAGGAACTGCAAGAGCTGGGAATTTGCAGGAATGTGCACTTTCAAGATCAGGGAACATTCAGATACTACAGCACTTTTAGACTTGTATATAGTGCATTTTCATCAAATAAATTAAAGTTTCTCTTGCATCTCATTTGCATTATAAAACAACTTTTTGATTTCTTGTCTGCTTTTCTGGTGTGCTAGTTTAATAAAAGAGAAAAAAAAAATCAAACGCTTCTTTTATAATCTCCTCATATTCATTTTGAAATATTTTTGTGAGCAGAGTATATATACACATGTTTTATGTACATCAGTCTACTGGCGTTATTTCAGACACACCCTCAGTTGTAGCACCACTATCAGTGGCTATAAAGTTCACTCAATTTTGACTTATTTCAGGTATTTAGGTATTTCAAGTTTTCATTTACTTTGTTCATGCTTTTTACCATTAATACCATACAAAAAGACAAACAGTTTGAGTTCTGAGGTTTCACTGTACAAAATTTCATAAATCCCAAAAAAAATGTAAAAAAAAAAGAATTGGCGGTGTGTTTGGACTGTGCAGGTGCCATTTTCTCAGTATCACTTCAGTGACTTAAATCAAAGTAACGCCTTCCAGATGGGTTAGGATTAAAGAAGCACATAATTGAATATACTTGAAGGATAGGAGGCCATCACACTGCATCAGCAACCCCTTCCTAGACCTGGGTTATGGATGAATATGCACTGGTCTGCATACCAGGAATTCCAGGACAACTTTTGGACACCCATTAACTCCCCACCCCCAATGGCCCTATCCACCCTAAAGTTGAATATTATGTTATAATTGCATATATAGTGTTAAAACTATACACGTCTTAATGAAGAGTTTGCCTGCGTAGCCTGTCCTTGATATACCTCTAAAATACATGCATTATTTATGTGTTGGTGGTTGCACTGGGAGGAACAAAAGCCACAGTTTTAATAGTTTCCCTTTCTGAAGCACAAAAAACTCCAATTCTCTGAACATGCAAATATGTTGGATAAAACATTGCAAGTAAAAGACCTGAGCTTGGCAGCCAATTAGACAAAACACACAGGCAACAGGGGTCTTGTTGGCATGACAACCTGAGAGTCTGGGAACTAATCTCTTAGCAGCCAGTTGTTCAAGTGAAATCATGTGAACATGGCGACTCTTCTCAAACAGCTTAGAGTAACAGCTTGGAAACAAAATCATTCTCAAGTCAAATGTCACCTGGTGGACGTTTCATTGAAGCCCATATCAGTAACTACAAGAGAGACATAATGTCACTGAAAAAAAGTACTTTAGAGCACCCAGTTATATAGGAATAGGAGTCATTGCCAGCAAGATAGGAATATTTACCATATATTTTTTGATCAATGAGTACATATAATGAGTTTTTGATCACACCAAACGTACCATACGTGTTCACTACATTATGATGAGTGTGAAAATGCTAAATTGTAGGAGACAGAACAAGAATTTCAGTCATTAGTTTCCTTCTCCAAATCATACTCAAAAAGTGATTTCTTCTTTTACCTCATGCATATGAAACACCACTGCAAACCAACTCACTAATGCTAACGATATTCCCTCTTTGCGGAAACCATTTAAAGACGATCTCATTTGCATTTTAAATTCACAGGCTATCATTTGCTGCATTTGTATTCATACACTGTACTGCTATATCCGAAAAGTGGAATAAAAAGCTGCTCCCGCAACAGCACAGGGCTGAGCCAGTCACTTTGATCATGTGCTTTGGTAATATAAATAATTACGTATGGTTATATATAGAGTGGGAAAGGTAATGCTTGAGATGGGACTGAAATGAGGCTGACAAGATAAAAGCAGTGGTGAGATGAGAACACAGATGAGAGAAGGGTGGACGAATTTAACGGATAAGGGAATGAGGGATTGTGAACCCTGTCAAAACAGTTAGCAAACTACGTAAGTCATCATCAGCCATCTGTAAGAACAGACACCGTGTAGGAGGTTTTCAACATCACCCTAGTGCAGGTGACAACAAAGGAAGCTGTGAATATGTGGACAACCAGGATATTTATGGTGCAGGTACAACCAACAAAGCATTTTAGTTTCTATTATAACACAGTGCAATTCGGAAATCCCTCAGGCTGGAACAAAGAAACAAGTGATTTGGATTGGGAACGACGATGCTCAGGCTTAAAGTGAGGGAAGCTGTACACAGTGTTTAATGGACAGCTCAGAGAGGAGGCCCCAGAGTGGGAATGATAATCAGAGCCAGGGTGGATAGAGGAGAACCACAGATAATAGAGCGTAGGAGAGGAGAAGCGAGACAGGAGGGAGAAGAGACGCACTGGGGGAAAAGACTGGATATGTGAACGACACTTTGCTATTGCCTGTTTGTAGCCGCACATGACATCTCAGAGAATGCAGAGAGCCCAGGGCTAAAGATTAATCCACAGCAGAAGCACAGGTCAGAGGATTTCAGGACTGAAGGCTTGAGAACATAAAAAATGCATGCCATTCTGCTTGTGTGTTGCTGCAGGCATAACAACAAAGGGAGGAATTGCACATAAAAGACATTTTGGGACAATGCTTCATTTCGGCTTAATTAATGCAGCTAGAAATCTGAGTAATGAAAGCAGGTGGGTTATTATGAAGTGCAACAAAACAGACATGCTCAGATATGCACAAGTCTAAATAATCCAAGCAAATTTAAACCAAAAGAGGTTTGCGGCTACAGCTATGTCATTTTTGTGCACAGTGGGAAAATAATGCTTGTTTGGTAGATTTTTACCTCATATTATGTTGTAATAAACTGCATACTACATCACCTAGAGTATATCAAACTCTAATGATAATATTGGTGTGCTGGTCTGTAGGTTGGAAAATACAGTAGAGTCTACATACGTGGACTAAAGTACTGGACTATGAAGTATGAACTGACCAGAAGGTCAAGGGTTTAAATTCCACCTCTGCCAAGCTAAACAAGGCCCTTAATGCACAGTTGTGAGGCATTTTGCTGAATGAGTGCCATTTCTGTTCCCAGGACATTACATGTATATATAATTAACTGTAAGTAATAATTGATTATTAAGCAGGGTGTCCTGCACAATGATGCAACTGACAAAATAAAGTTTTAACAATTTTAAAACTACATAGAGCATTAAAAATCAGTATTTAGTTTATTGTAAAAATATTTTTTGATAAATCATTATAATGTGCTCAGTGACCTAATGCTATTAATAAGAATTGCATGTGTCTACACTTGAATTTGCTGAAAACAGCAGACTGAGAAACGTTAGTATGAGTAGCTGTCCTGATCCAGTAGTTTTGTAGTTTTTTTAAGTCAATTAAAATTGCTTTAAAAATGGATGGCTTTTTTATTGTCTATATATATATATATATATATATATATATATATATATATATATATATATATATATATATATATCTA
>JAUZST010009384.1:0-13011 GCA_034779995.1 Parotocinclus haroldoi
TTTAGATAATGTATTACTGTAAAGCTGCTTTGAGACAATGCTACATTGTAAAAAGCACTATATAAATAAAATTGAATGAAATTGAATCCTCAAGTGCCTGTAGCTTTCTATTAATGACTTCCTATGCTAAATAAATGACTGCTTATCAGCGACAGAACAGTCAGCATACCGCACCAAGACTCTGCAGGTGAGTATGCTCTCGAAAAAGCAGTTATAGAAGAATACCAGAATCTGTTTGGACAAACAGACTTTCTTTACTGAGTCACTTATGTGCCTTATTCACTAGAAAAGTGCTGTTGATGTCCATGTGAGGCCATGCAGGTGCGAGTGCCTAAAAAAATAACTAAACTTTTTTAAACCTATTGAAGATTTATCTACATTTATGTAGAATGGGATGGATCATCTTAGCGGATCCTCTTTGCGTTTCAGGAAGTTGATAAACATATACACTGCACAGACAACTGTTTGTGAATATCCTTCAAATTATTTAGTTATGCTATTTCAGCAACACTCACTTATAACACATTCATAATATAACACACCCATATAGAAATGTTGGATTATAGGAAAACATGTCATTAAGTTAGTTCTTGGATGTAAATGTTTTTTTTTTTTGCCACAAGAAAACATAAAAGTTTCACCCAGGCTACTTTTGAATAGTATGTTGCCTTTGGCTAGACTGCTAGATATGCCTCTACAATGCACTTAAATACATTTTGCTAAGTTACCAGAATTTGAAAGAGGCCATATCAGAGAAGCAGGATGGTTGTTTCGGTGGTTTGCCTCCCATCCAGGCCAGTCTGAACTAGCCGTTAGGAGGTGTTGGGAGCAGGATGTGCAGACACACACACGCACAGCAAACAGTTTCTGGACAGCCCAGCCATACTACCAGTAGATAAGATCGTTTGATTTGCCAACAAACACGGGTAACTCCCACAGTTTCATTACCCACCATCTAGACATCTGGAGGCACCTTCAATAAACACAGTTGTCTCTGCTCGGTACCTTTTTAGGCACTTAGCAGAATGAAATTTGTCGTCACAGTGTGTGTCCTGCCATTCAAGCCAGCCACCATCGCTTTTGTTTTGTTGTGATTTGTTGTTGTTATAAGTGGTATGTGTGGAGAAAACCAGGTACTGCTCATCACCTGCCCTATACAATCCCAAGAGTAAAACATGGTGGTGGCAGCAGCATGCTGTGGGGCTGTTTTTCAGCTGCAGGGACAGGACGACTGTTTGCAATTAAAGAAAAGAGTAACGCAGATAAAAGAAAAGACATATCCTGGAAGAAAACCTCTTCCAGAGTGCTCAAGACCTCAGCCTGGGCTGAAGGTTCACCTTCCAACAAGACAATGACCCTAAGCACACAGCTAAAATATCAAAGGAGTGGCTTCGGAACACCTCTCTGACCATTCTTGACTGGCCCAGCCAGAGCCCTGAAATAAACCCAGTTAAGCATTTCTGGAGAGACCTGAAAATCCCCAAATCAAGGTGTGGAAAAACTTGTTTGCATCATTCCCAAGAAGACTCATGGCTGTACTAGCTCAAAAGGTGCTTCTACTTAATACTGATCAGATCAATACTGACTGGATTTCTTCTGTTAAGATGGGATGCTGAGTGTACATTAATGAGAAATAAAACTTTAAATTTTGATTTTAGCAAATTGCTGCAATGAAACAAAGAGCGAAAAATTGAAAGGGGTCTGAATACTTTCCGTACCCACTGTATATGCTTCCATGTCCAACCATATTTCATCTTGTGTCCAGGCTAGAGGTGACCTAACAGGGAACTATACTCTCTTTTCAATTTTACCGGTTTCCCAAGCATGAAATCTAGTACTATATTCACTTAACTATAACAAAATTACATTCACACACAAATTTTCGTTGATTCCAACAACACTATCTTGGCATTTATTGTCATTGAGTATTTCTGTCTTACTGTCCTTTAACAAAGCCCATAGTGAACTTGTTTGGTTTGCACAGTTTAGTGACTGCAACTCAATCAGACACAATGCAATGGACTGGCAAAAGTAAGCAAGGGCAATATTTCTACCATCACAATCCAACCTCACCTTCATGTTCCTGTAGTGGAAACTGTAGTGGAAAGCTTTTTAGGAGAACAAATGCTGTGGTAGCAGCAAAGGCACAGTGTTTTGGATGTAGTTTACAGGGTGACCACAAACTTTTTGTCTCCACAGTGTTTCATATAGTTCATGTATAAGCACGTCTTCACCATGGACCAAGGTAGCACTGACTCAGTGGCCTCTGTACCAAACTGCATCACCTTCCTTTGCGTAACTCTAGCACAATGGCTATGGAACAGCTAATAAGCTTCAGTATGAGGACAGAATATTTGTTCATTCGAATAGCCAGCTACATTATGTAAGATATTCTGCTAAAAAAAAGCAAAATAGAGCTCATGTCTTTAACATTGGTCAAATAGTCCTACCAGCAACACTGGCATCTCCAGCTAAACCAGTACTGACCTTCCAACATAAACTAGAACTAGAAGTGTATAACGCCAAAACCTGGCAAAACCTGATTTTGTGCAGTGGTGTGGTGACACTTTCTTGTTAAATTTAAACAATCACAAAGTTGTACACACATAATACATTGAACCGTGCAGTTTAAAGAAACAACAAAACATTCTGAATATGTTTGTGGAAGTCTCAGCCCCTGAGGTTAAAACTTACTGGCAAAAAGTTTCTGCTTGAATGAAAGATATGACTGCACATGACCTCGGTTGAAAATAAAGGAACATGCTAAGTTAATATTGAAACTCTGGACTGACCTATAGTGACCAGAACAGCATTAAACCTCAGATTGTTTATTACAAAAAAACTAAGCCGTACAATATGCAATATGTGTTTCCATGTGACAAGGCTATTCTAATCTGGAGGAAGATAGTCATCATAGATTAATCACCATGCCAGGAAAACTGTTGTGTTTGGTTTAAACCAGTCCTGATTAAAGTGCAGATGTGTATAACCATGTTCTCTTTGAAAACACTGACTTTGTTCATGGGTAAAGTCCAATATTTGTATGACTATTCGAAACTCTCAATCAAAACAATATTGCTTAACACTGCACTTTAAAATTGTGATAAAACTGACAATGAGGTTAAAATACAGGACATGCATTTTTAAGACATACATTATCTTAATATAATTATTTCACAAACGGCACAGCATGAAACAACTGAAAGATCCATTACAAACTTCTTTTAAAACATGTTTTTGGAAATAGGTGTAATCAAATTAAATAAGAACTTACCTTGCTGAAGAGGCATGTTTGTAAACTGATTTATTTCTAGCAAACATCTCCATTTTTCATGAATTTATTCCCAACTTCACTACCTGCAAAAGTGACTGACTACTCCAAAATGTTATAGGTCATTTTTTATGTTGACAAACTGAAAGCTGACCAATCACAAATAAGGAAGCTCTGCAGTGGGAGGGATCTCTTTCAGAATATATCAGGGTTAACTTTCAGTAGAGTATTAACCCTGAAATGGTGTCAGACAGGAACCATACTAAATACTCTTTATTTCAAACAGAAGAGTAAAATAATTTTAAAAAAGCAACATCACATACAACAACTAGATGGCCAAAATGCAACTCCCATTGTAATTAGAAGGGGGAAAATCCCTCACTTAAGACAGAACATGTAATCTCGATGGACGAAGAGTAACAGTAGAATAGGTTTTACTGAAAATCTCAGTTACTCTCAGTGAGGTACTTCTATGGGTTGCAACTGCCCAACAAATCTATTCTGCAAGTCATTCAACTTCTTGTCCTGCATTCCTAAACCAAAAAAGGTAGGTTGTTGAGTGTGATCGAGAACTTGGACGGCTTGCAGAAAATCCTGACTCAAAAAGACATTGTATGTTGCTGTCGTGATAGAAATTAAGGAAATTTTCTTTCATGTCAAGCTATCAAAAATAAAAAGTCATACTGGAGCATCAATACTTTTAACAGGTTCCTCAATCTCGGCCGAACCTAAACAGATGCTGAGTCTCCCACCTAGACATAAAAAGTTACTATTTCAGTTAATGATTAAAAGACAATAAAATACATAACTTCTCAAACATGCATATAAAAAAGACAAAGATGAGGGGGAAAAGTGGTGGACAAAACAGGACACTGGTGTAAAACTGGTGTGATTTATAACACAAGAGGCTGTTTAGTAGTACTCCTGACACAAGACGATGCAATGGTCTCAAGATCTGCGACCTACTAAGCAAGCACCAAACTAAATACTTGCCTCGTTTTTTTCACCTCCAGGTGGTTTATTAGCCACGCTGCCACTACTTTCACTCTGCTTCATGGGTAAAGACGGGGGGTTCAGTTCATTCTCATTTTGTGCAGGAGGGGTAGTTCCCTCCTTTGTCACACCATCAGTCAGATTCACCATATGGTCCATTAAGCTTTGATCTTCAGCCCCCTGTTGGGTATCTGTCTCACCTGCACTGTAAAGGTCCACCTTTCCTAAAGTTTCCACATATACCTGCTGCTGCTCTTCGGGTCTCCTGTGGCGAACCTCAGAGCCACATTTCTCTCGATTAGCCAGGTTACCCCTCTGGGGAGGTGTGCTGCCCCCTAGGTTTGTTTGCTGTCTGGCACGTACATTGTGGTTAGCATCACCTCCTGCCCCAAAGTCTTCTGATTCTTCCTCTTCCTCCTGATCCCGCAGTGGAAGACTGTGCGGCTGATGTGCAATCCTAGGTGGAGGGTCCCGAGGTCTGCGACCTCGCAGGGGCCTCATTACAGCATGATGCACAGCTGCTTGGCCGCTGCTATACATAAAGACCTGCAAAGGTTCAAAAACTGACTGTTTATAGCTTGTCATTTTACTAATGAACTAATGTAAGAGTTCCTTGAGTCTTTTTAATGAAGCCAAAACCACCTAGTAGGGGTGTAACGATGCATTATAATGTGCATTTTAGGGTTCTGTTTATTATGCAATTTAATGCAGTTGCGTTTATTAAAAACCAGAGTGCACAATCAAACATCATGGAAAATAAATGTGTTTTTGTTTAAATCTTTATACTGGAAATGTAGAAATTATTGTGAATTGTTATATTGCAGAAATATGCTTTTACTCGAATTTAATAAGGCAAAGATTTAATAGCACATTTTACTTATTTTTTAAACATCCGATTCTAGTAATCTATTAAAATTCTAAAATCAAAATGTTTTGTGTTTAAAAAGTTATTCATGAAATGTGCATTGTTTAGCAGTTCTTACACGTCAGAAAAAATAAACTGTAAGAATATCTAATCAGGAACTCAGTATTGTAAACAGAATTGAATCCTAAGCAGAGCATAAAGTCAATTGTATAACAATTCGATTTATTTGGGGCACTTCTTACCACAATGGCAGCCACTATACAAATAAGAACAGGTATCTGGAGCGTAATAGGCAGGTCTTTGAGTAAGGCTCTAAGAAACTCGCTAATTCCTTGTCCTATGTGCTTTAGAGGATCTGTAATGAAAGCCGTGATGGTCATTGTGATGGCCTGTGTAGACAGAAACATGAAATTCGTAAGCTTGAGTTTTACATACAAAAAAGACTAATATCCTATAAAATTTTGACTATAATAATAGTTATGCACCTTTGTTGGAGGTACCAGCAAGACTGGGTTCACAACCAAGACCTCATAGTATCGCTTACATGGGTCATCTTGAAGTGTCATTGTGGTCCTAAACCACTCTAAAAGAAAATGAATACAAACACATGATATGCAGTAGATGGGAAAAATAAGTCTTTAAGTGAGAGCTTCAAAATGTAATCATCAGGGTAGCACCGCTGAAGCAAGAAGGTCCCGGGTTCAACCCCAGGGTGGAGGTGTGCATGAGTCTGCATGTCCTCCCCATGTCTGTGTGGGTTTACTCCAGGTACTTCGGTTTCCTCCCACAGTAAAAAGACATGCTTGTTAGGTTAACTGGTGTCTGTAAACTGGGCTTTAGTACATGACTGTGTGTCCGTCCTGTGATGGATTGGCGCCCTGTCTAGGGCTGTCCCGGCTGGCCCACAACCCCATGTGGATTATGCAGAAGATAATGGATGGCTGGGTAGTGACATGAGCATAAACATAAACGTTTTAGATAGCTGTTCATTTTTGTTTTTGAAATGTCTTGCATGCATCTTAACCAAATTGTTTTGTTATTGGTTCAGTGTGTTGATATAACTAAAGAGCATACAGGATAGGTTGTGCTAAACTAATTATACCAGGCATGTAAACATTTTAAAGGATTTATATAAAGGCAAAGCCAAAATAACCAGAACAGGTTTATACTAAAGCTAGTAGAAAATACATTATTAGCCCAATTTTCCAGTCATAATGTTTTAAAACGATTATGAATAGCCTTTTGATACATGACTCATACATGCCAGTCAAGACAACAGTAAAACAATTAGTGACTCATTTTCCCCGGTTACCATAAGCCTAGTCATAAGAAACAGTTAAACAAGTGATAAAGTGCAATTTATACTTCAAAATTTTATATTTTAGTATCCACGACTTAATGTATCCTACCAAATCATACAAACAAAATGTAGTATTTCTTCAAGCTGCTGTGTTTCACATACAGGTACTCCCAGCTTTACAACAACCCTAAATAAAACTGATAAAGATAAAAAAAGGAAAAAAAAAAATCTAATTTCCCCACTTATTTATGATGTGCTGTTGGGAATTATGTTAAGGACCAGGGGAGATGGGAATCATTACCTTAACAGTCAAACATTTAAATGTTGGGCATTTTTCATTATATTGACAAACAAAAAGTTTGGTGATGATTAAATAATCTCTCAGGATTAGGCCAGACTTTCTGAACTTGGGGTAGTGCAATTTAACTGAAATTGAATTGCTTGTTCCTCGGATGTCCCTACTTAAGAATCTACTGAGGAGGGAGGAAAAAAAAAATCTTTATTTTTCAGCAGTTTTTCAATTTCTCGAGGACTGTGTGGAATCAATACAAGGAAGGAGGAAGAAATAAAAATAAAATTTTATTTAAAATAAAATTTAACCTACAATTAAATTGTACTCTATATGACAGAATGTTTTAGAAAATGGTTCCAAAATGTATTACATGTATTATGCAAAGTTTGTATATAATTTCATGGTTTCCCTGGAGATATGTTCTACAATTATAAAGGAAACGAGGGTGTAATCATTTTTTGACATTTTTTCCAGCATTTAGCAGACGCTCTTATCCAGAGCGACTTACAATTAATACAGTTTTTTAAGCAATTGTGGGTTAAGGATCTTGCTCAAGGACCCAACTGTGGCAGCTTGGCAGAGGTGGGATTTGAACCCTGGACCTTCTGGACCTTCTGGTCCAGAGTCCAGTACCTTAACCGCTAGGCTACCACAGTCCTAATTCAACCAAAACCATTAGAATCCCACCAACTTCCTATCCACTCGTTCCGATCCAAGATTTATGATGGATATACAACACAATGTGAGCAACGCAACAAGAATTGTATTTGAGCTGTAATTCCAGTGTGAATGCAGCTGTTGTTTCTGAGTTTGAAAACGTCTGACCTTATCTTACTAGCTTAAGTACGTCACTTCCTGCTCTAACACATAGAGTGTGTGAAGCACAATGGAAAAGTAGAAAGTCTGGGATCTCACACAGTGAGATACTCTGAGCTACGGGACATCCTCTCTCAAAGCTAGCATTGTTCCTCTACCATGAGGTCATTCTGCTCTTTCAGCCTGTGAGGTCATCGCACCAAGTTTGCCAGACTTCAGACAATAGCAATACCAATGTAACTTTTTATGTCAATTATTTAGTCTACTTTGGCTCAGACTCCTCCCTGCTCATCCTCTAATGCAGACCACATACATGCGTGTAAGACGGGATACAATTCAGACGTTCTCATTTGAATTGTTTCCATCCTCTTTTTAAGAATCAAAAAGATGATTTGAGCCCCACTTCTGCTTTTTGTGTGAGATTGGCAAACTGTACCTTGCTTTCCATCATCAGTGGTTTCTCACCCCCTCCCAAAAATGTGTCAGTAAGTGAACTGGTCGCTCTCAGTTGTATCTAGGTCCGAGTGTATAATGCCCCATGAAGTACAGCGCTTGATCCAGGTTGAGTTTGAACCCAGTGCTTATGTGATACCATGGACACCAGAACAAGCAATTATTGAAGATGAACAACACAACACTGAGATCAGCTCTAGACACAAATACAAACTAGAACAAGTTCATTCACAGTGTGCCAGTTTTTCAAATTTTGGAAGGTGGAAGGAAGCCCATGCAGACTTGGGGAGGCCAGAAATCAAACATGTCTAACACAGCACTAACACTGTCTCCCCCCTAATGTTCTCAGTCGTATAATATAGAACTGATTTTGAATCAACCCAGGTCTTTAATATTCATTGCGACTCTCACTGTTAAATATGAACAGAATCAGACTGAAGAGATTCACTTATTTGTAATATTACACTACAAGGATATATATTTTCAACCTTCTTCCTTTAGGCCATACATTCAGAATACTAGCAAGTGATTAATGACATTCTGTATCAGAGAAAACACAACAAAGGGGAAAAAACAGAAGCACTCATACATGCACTCTTTACTTTCTTCTAAAATATCACTATCCCCCTTCTGTCTTCCTTTCCACCTTGTCTTTTGTCTAGCGACATTTAAACAGGTCGCATCACTGTTTATGCAATGCAAATCAACCATACTCAAACAAACACATTTGCACTAGACTTGCAGCTATAAAAAATGATTAGCACTATAAACCGCTATAGACAAAATATACAGTAATATAAAGTAATGTGCAAAAGGTTTTTGGCCACCATCAGATTTCTTGTTTAAGCAACAGTATTATATCCATATGTAATATATTTTCAACAATTGGACCCATATATTTTAAACTTTTATTCATCACTCTGTAATACCCTTACTCTGATCTTTATTCCAGTCCTTGTGAGTTTAGTATATCTTAAATCCCTGTTCCCCTCCTTAAAAAGTGGTTTCTTCACTGCTCCTCTTCCAAAAACAAAGAAACAATCCTGATTAAGCTTCTTCAGACTGTAGGAGGTCAATGGTGTTAGTAAACAGTGCAAGGAAAGGTCACACTAAATACTTCTGCCTCTGCAGCCTATAAAAGCTGTTTTATACTGTTTTAATACTGAACACAAGTTGAGAAAATTAGCACCAACTACAGACTAGCTTTCTTTAATTTTATCCAAATCTTTGAGCATGATTGCTAAATATAATGACCCGAACGTTATTAAAATTATATGGGATCTATTGTTTAGCATGGTGTGATTGTAAGGACAGATAGTGGTGCAGCTTTACAGCCGGTATGCCCAGCTCTCTGGTTAATGACAGTGTAAAGATTGGTATGTTCTGTGCATGTCTAATGGTAGCATGTAGCATTAATTCAACATTTATGTCATTTAGCAGACACCCTTATCCAGAGCAGCTTACAATTAATACAGTCTTACAATCCAAGCAACTGTGAGTTAAGGACCTTGCTCAGGGACCCGACTGTGGCAGAGTACCTTAACCACTAGGCCACCGCAACCCCTTATGGTATTAATTCAATAGGAGAAATTGCATTATTTACATTTTTAACTTAACATTTAAGGTCACAAGCCTTAAGGTTTAAGGATCCATGGTGCAATACTTGAGTACTGGTACTGGAGTACTGCTGATTAGCAAAACCTGACACTGTTGGGTCTTTGAGATCTTAAGCTTCAGTTGTAAGTCGCTCTGGATAGGAGTAACTGAAAATGCGGTACATTTCATGGACAAGATACCAGTCCATTAAAGGGCTGGATAGAGGTTGCTACTGCAGCACCAGGGGATTCTGACCCAGCCCCGCAATAGACAAACCCAGCCATGCCATTAGTACTCATCTGCTGCCTGTGAATTCCATCATAGACTCTGCAGGAAAAGAAACAGTAAATTTGATCCATATGGGCTTGTAAATGTGATGCGACGACTCAACACAACACACAGTCATGTATTTGCTCTTTATCAAGGTACGTGTTATGCTTCAGACATTCCAAAGATCAAATCATTAGACCATACAGAATGTCTTATCATAGCTGCTTGATGTCACAGAATTGTTAAATACCCAGATTGTGTGTGAGATAACGTACTAGACGATGAATACCATAACATTTATCTCATCATCATCATGTTTAAGGTCAGCCAGGTGCATCCATAAGAGTTTGTTTAATGGTTCCTCGTGTCATTTTGTGGGAATCAGTCTTCTCAGTATATAATCTAAATGTACTGTAATGTCTAGTTCCAGGCTTTCTGTTATAAAAGTGTACGTTTAACTTTTCATCTGCTGAAAAGAATGCTTGAATGTTTTACAACCTGATATCGATCTACCATGTCAATAATGAGTATTCCTTGCACTGACTAAATGATAGAAAAAATGTTTAGTCTAACTACACTTGCGGCAGTTGGGCAGGAACAAATGAAGCACAATCATTGGAAAGAGTCAATTTATGATTGGTCATGTGAATTGATGCAACACAGCAATTTTGAAGGAAAGAAAAAACGTATTCTGATTTTATTATGGTAGCGTTGAAATTGAGAAAAAAACACTACATAAAAGCTTTAGTTTTCCTTTTTATTCTTGCTCACTTTCATCATTGTTTACCAATACAGTCACATTTTAGATATGTATTGATGTATATTGCTGTACTGTATCTTAAGTTATATCTCTCAGTATGTAAAATATGTATGTAAAATGATATATTAAGCCTTATACCAAAACTTTTGTTTAAGGTGATTTCATAAATGAAAAGAACGTTTCTATTTACTCTTTGCTTATCCTGTCAGGATCTGAGGTGGGTTCAGAGCCTTTTCCAGAATTCACTAAGCACAGGCTAAAAATGTTGCCAGTCCAATGCAGGGCCTCATAACTGCACCACCACCAGGGTTGGAATGCAGGTGCTTAGAAACTGCTGCTTCCAGCAGCCAACCGTTACGTCTTAGCCATTGTAAATTTCATGAATAAAAAAAAGATTTACACAGCCTGTGCAGGGAATAATAGATATCACTGAAATACCTGCATGTCACCCGTGTTTCATATTTCAAAGAAAGTTTTGAAACATTGTACCAAGTTGTAAGTGTTTGGGGAAAACCTGATTGCAGGAATACAAGAATCAAACTTGAATATGACATTTCTGGAATTGAATTAACCCTTACCAAGCCAGTTAAGATCTGGGACCTCGACTTGAACATGTAGACAAATGTCAGGTTAACCCCTGCTGCCAATATGCACTATATGCATTACAATGTCATTTTTTCTGTTTGTTTCAGACAGTGGTTAACGTCATGTCAAGCAGTGAAACATACTCTGACCAGGGGTGCCAAAACTTTTACGAGAGCCTGCACACGGACCATGTTATTTCTGTTGCGGACCGTTACGCTTACACCTCACTAATTCCACTAGCTGTTTGCAGCCCTACTATAAAGTTTCTGCTTTTTACTGCCAGGTATTTCAGTCCCAAATGCCAAGTGAAATTGGTGAACAGCCTGGTTTTACTGTTGAGGGCCAGACCTCTGTGGAAATTAAGCTGATTTGGAGAGATTCCGTCAGGATTCCCCTAAAAAACACATTTCTTGAAAAAGAAAGGGCCAACGCAGGTGTGTTTACCTGATTGCTATTGTAACTGGTTAATGTAAAACAGCTGCCTCCCTGGACCGGCAATGCTGCGTGGGTGAAAGAAACGATAAGGTATGTACCTGGATTGCACAGGTACTTCTATCATACACACCCAGCAGGTCATGGTCATACACACACACACACACACAGGACATTTACAACTCTTTTTCACACCAGACACACAGATTTCCTGGTTCACACACACGCACACAAAGCCACAAGAATGCAGGGCATGTCGGCAGTTCTGCTTGCTTTCACAAGCAATAGGGATCAGTGTTTGAAGTGGAACTTTCCTTGGACCAGCTCGACTATGATGCTTGGCAAAGTGCAGAATTTGGAGTGAAGCTGCCAGAGAAAGGGAGAAAACCATTTTTCAAACACACTTGACAGAACAACAAGAGCCACTTAAAAAGCCTCTGTGTCTTATTCCATTATGTGAATCAGGCTATAAAATATTAGGATATGGAATCGTTCCAGAACGTCTCCCTTGCATACTGGTTAGAATCTTCTTACTGACACGTCTTCCTGGACAAAATAGTCTCATTCACCATAGGCCGTTTTCTTTATCAATCGTGTGCTTACATTACTGGAGCTTGGTTAGGTACCAGCCAGACTCTGAGGTGTGTGCAGCAAATGTACATAATGAAATAACGGCTAAGGATTTGAGAGATGGACTCTAGGACCGGGCCGCTTGGGTGGTATAGCGGTCTAATAGGCACCTCAGTAACCTGAGCTGCAGTGCTTTGGGCTGGATCGGCTGTGTCTGATCACCTCCGATCGCTGCAACTATGAACTCTGGTGGCCTTCATATGAACTGGTGGTTCATATTTACATCAGTGCCTCAGTTTGATAGGAAAAGAAAAGCAAGGTTTGAATTTGAAATAATGAGATGGAATGCCCAGCAAATTACTGGATCATTTAGTTGAATTGAGAATAAAACTGACTAAGATAAATAAAATAAAATGTAAGATATGTGGAATCCTGACAGGCCCTGGAAATGTTTAACCACAGCATTTTCTCAGTGATATGCCATCCGTTTCAATTTCTACACCTAATGATTGATTCAGGGCCAATCCAGGGAACAAAGCATAAATACATTTAAAGGCATCACACACTGAAGGAATTTATTGTGTTTGAGTATCCAATCATTACAATCTACTTTGATATAATTTAGTTTATTTTTAACTACTCATTTAAATTGTATTATTGGTTTGTTAATTTGATTCAAATTGTTATTTACCTTTTATTTAATACACTTAAGTATTTATTTAGTTAACATTTAGGCCACCCATGGAGGACGGGTCCCCTGTTGAGTCTTGGTCCTCCCAAGGTTTCTTCCTTCTACTTTCAGGGAGTT
>JAUZST010009385.1:0-13010 GCA_034779995.1 Parotocinclus haroldoi
TGTTACATAAATTATAGCACGTCCCGTCTTGTAACATAGGGCATGTTCGTTTAATCGGACCAGCCGGTTATTAGGACTAAACGATCATGTCCCCATGTGGTCCCATTAACTGGAATCGACTGTATTTCATTTATTAGGTTTGTTTATGGTAAATGATTGGCTAAATGTAATGTGGTAGACATTAACACAAATTGGTCAAAACATATTGATCAATGCCATGACTATTATTCCTAAGGTTGTAACTTCAAATCCTCTCTCTACAAAGCTGACCAGAAGGTTACTGAATCCAAACACCAGCAATCTGTCACTGATGGACCTTTGAGTCCATTTTACCAAGGCTCAAAGATTTCGTTCCAGTCCTGTTTTTAATGCATCTATGCTAACTTCCTGAAGTACTGGACTGATGATAAATGAAAGTTAGACGAGCATTCGATGAAATCAAGTTGATGTGTCTGTAGCCACCTGAAGCAAAGCTTAGCCAAAAGACCATGCTGTATTCTTATTAACTAGATTAACACTAAAATGGAGAAAGAGACACATTTTCTTGTCAGGTAAAACACGCTGCTCTGGCTAAAAGCTTTAAAAATCATGTTGTCCCCGTGTCTGTGTGGGTTTACTCCGGGTACTCCGGTTTCCTCCCACAGTCCAAAGAAACGCATATTAAGTTAATTGTGTCATTAAAGCGGCCCTTAGTGTGCGACTGTGTGCGTGTGCCCTATGATGGATTGGCGCCCCGTCTAGGGTTGTTCCTGCCCTTGCGCCCAGAGTTGCCCGGTGGGCGAGATCTTTAAAAAGCTTTTAGCACATATTGTCTTGGTAATCACACTCTGAACCCCACATCCACAAAACGCTTGGCAGAATCTCTCACGTAAGTCCCAAGAGCAACGTGCATTATTGCATTGTTACACTGTAAGCCGAACAGCTTTAGTAGAATTGAATAGAATATTATTATCCACTTATCCATTATCTTTTGCTTAATCCACACAGGGTCGCAGGTCAGTCGGTGCGCCAACGGTGCAAGGGCAGGAGCAACCCTAGATGTGGCACCAATCCATCATAGGGCGCACACACCCAGTCACACACTAAGAGCCACTTTAGAGACACCAATTAACCTATCACGCTTGTCTTTGGACTGTGGGAGAAAACCGGAGTAAACCCACACAGACACGGGGAGGACATGCAGACTCAGGCCGCTCCACCCTGGGACTGAACCCGGGACCTTCCTCACAATACCCACCGTCCTGCCCAATAATATTATTAAATGGCAATTATGATGTGATATTGTAATATTATAGTGTATAATAATATTATAGTGTATCGTTTAGCTACTTTTTAAAGCCTTGGCCTCCAGCAAACTGTTAATTCAGTAACGTGATATCTTAAGAGAGAAGAGTTTGCCACCCCTGAAAGCTGGTTACGTAGTTTAAAAGACATTTAAATTGAGTGCGTTACATCAGGTTTCATGTAACAACTCTGTTTGTACACTGTGACAGAACGTCATTACTGCTTTCTGATGCTGACTTGGCTGCCATGCATGTTGGAACACTGGCTAATAAGCAAGTCAGTTAACTGGCCGACCAGAAAGACAGAGTCAGCTGGATTGACGTCTCTGCTCCAGGCTATTGGGTTCTTACTGATCATACTGCACACACATGTAAGTTCAAACAGTTGTACAGCTGAATTTAAACACTGGGGTCAGACGTGAAGTCAGCAAGGGCGCGGGAGTGAATCACAGGTCAGTAGTCTAGACTCCACAAGATCTTCTTGAATTTAACTTCAGTTTGTAGTTAGATGTGTGATATATCAAACTGGTAGAGAATTTCACCAGCAAAACAACTGTGGGTTTCATGTTAATGAAAGGTTCTCAGGTCTCATGTTCAAACAGTGATTTTATGTGAAACCAGAACATTGACCTTCAGAAAGAAATCCAAAAGAGGTTTGATCAGGAAAACATGGTGGCCACTAGTTAGGGTCCCTACAACCAGTCTACTTTTAGGGGAAATGAACAGCAATCTCGTTGAGAAATCAAGACCCTAAAGTGACTGATGAAATAATGCAGATATGTATATTTTTTACACTTTTTTTTCAATATTTTATTTATCTGTTATTATTTACTATTTACTATTTATTAATTGTTATTTATTATTTACGTTTCTGTTATCTGAACCGCTACAACTACTCCAAACTCACTGGACTATATAAATTTGTTTTATTCTTTATTCATTTAATATTTGAGCCACCCATGGAGGATCGGTTCCTTTTTAAATCCTGGACCTTCCAAAGTTTCTTCCTTATACTGTTTTGGGAGTTTTCTTTGCCACTGTTACCATGGGCTTGTTTAATTTGGGATTGGTCATTGAATATAATATTGTAAGGCTCCATTGTAAAAAGCGCTATAAAAATTTTATTCACTTGACAAGATCTGTGAAAACACATCTATAACCAAGTGGGGGAAAATGCCATTTTGTTAAGTGACTCAACCAAAGTGGAACAGTCCAGTAAGATGGTTTGTGTCCAACAAGTATCAGTGATTCTATTTGCTGACCTCACCATTGGCAAAAAAAAAAATAGCTACTTCAATTGAACAGCACCTAACAGGGAAACAAGGGTTTGTCTGAAGTTCCTGTATCACCTGTTCTGCAAATTCTAACCTGCTTTTGATTTGAAGGCATAACCTGTTTCTTTAAATTGTGCAAAAAAGTTTGGTAAGTGCACTGTGGGTACGTTTGGACACACCTGTACAGGAAAAAAATAGCTGATTTAGGTTTGAACCTAAAGTGTGTTTTTCTGGAAATTCTCTACCAGTTTGATGTGTCACATTTCCTGTTTGAAATGATTTGAAAAAAATTAAAATAAAAAAAATTGCAGCATTTGAAGATGTCTTCCATGTTGGTGACATGGCCTACCAGGTCTCCCCCTTTCCCAACTGTCTTAAACTGTCTGGCAAATTGTTTTAATTTTATATGGGGGGGTTTCTTACTTTTGAGACACCTTGTACATACAGCACTGTGTAAATGTCTTAGGCCACCATTATATGAGATCATTGTTAAACTGGAAAAGTAGTATTAACAGCTTTTACCTAGTGTGTTAATATATAACAAGTGACCTCCTCTTACACTTGCACTTACAATAGCAGCGTTTGGCATTTGGCAGCGTCTTCTGGATGCCATGTTGGCCCTTTTACATTTTAGAGAAGCATGATATGGAATAATTTTTTGAAGGGGTAACGGCCAAGGAACCACTTTAAAAAAAGAGGAACAGGGTGAAAAGATGAAGATCAGTGGTAAATACTACTACGGAGGGACAATTGCCAGTTTGGATCGTATATATGATCATCATACCATTTCTAAAACATCAAATATAATGGTGGCTTAAGACTTTTGCCCAGTTCTGTATATAAATGATGATATTATCAGAACAATTTGACGAACACAGTGGTTGGAACTTCATTGTTAATGTTTACTTAGGATGTGTTTTGCAGCTCCGGCTACTAAGAGGTAAGAGTAAGCTATGGGAATCTGCAGTCCTTAAAGACCTGGGTTTGAAACCCTGCCTGGGATTTTACGTCGTCAGTACGTGCTATAGTTTTGCGCCCTGTCTAGAGTGTACCTCGGCTTGGGCCCAGTATGTTTCGGAATAATATCTGAACCGCAGTCGCAGTCATGGTGGGGGGTGGGGGTAATGTAACATGGCTATGTGAAATATATGAGACGTTTGAGAAGCTTGGCCCAGTATGCTGTAGATACGAGGTATCCCAGGGGGGTGTATTATATTCAAGGTTCTTCCCTGTAGTTCTTCTTTTCATTTAGAAATTCAGTCAAAATACTTTTGAATATAAACCCATTCACACGACCCTGATACCGACATCGGGTCTGCTTCCTGTAGGATGTAATTAACAGTAGAGGTGTTTGGCAACAGTGGTAGACGCTCCCTTAATCAACTTCTCTCTGACTCTCTGCTTCTCCATTTCCCATCATCCCCCCTGCATAATAATTTCCTCTTGTTGCACTGCCCTCACAAATAACAAAGCGTCTGAGAAAAACATGTACAGAAACATGAATATGTATCAGAACGTAAATCCATGATGAGACTCCATGATGGTTTTTTCATTTTTCGGCATTTTTACCTGTCCACAATCTCAATTTCTTCGGTGTGTCTGGGTTCAATTTTATATATCATTGTGAGGAACTGTCGCCACAACGATAAAATGAGCTGACATTTTTTTACTTGCTGGGACATTTTGATGCTCCCCACAAGAACCACTAGAGCCCAAATATGTGCTTTAGGCTACTGAGATTAAGGTTAGGGTAAGGTGTAGAATTAATTCATTACAGTAATCGTAATGCCAAAAAGAAATCCCCACAATGATAGAAAGATAAACTTGATGTGTGTGTGTGTGTGTGTGTGTGTGTCTTGTGAGTTCTAGTGAATTACGCAATAAATCATGACTTCCTCTGACCGCCACTCCATGGCAGATCCCAGTACATTTCTTTTTCTGCATCCTGAAAATAGTTTGTTTTTTTTTTGTAGTTTTTAAGTCACCTTTTATGTTTTTTTTTAATTTCCCAAAATACTTCATTAGAAAAAGAGTCAGGTTGCTCAGCAGGTGGTGAGAAAAATAGAGACTCTGGAAAGCTCTGCCTCCTTGCTGAGACACAGGGGTGTTTCCTCAGAGAGTGAGTTGGAGGATGAGTGGCATCCTCTTCGGTTTCTCTGTTCCTGTTGCTCTCTTCTGAAGCTCAAGCTGCACATATGCGTCAGAAAGAAAGCGAGAGAGCAGGGGAGTGGTGCTCTTCGTCTTTTCAGCCTACCCTTCTTCTGCCCCTCGTTATATTTAATGTTCACGTCTTTTCAGGAGCTGCCACATAACCCTGCATTCACAACTTTTAAGTGAGGATTAAGGCAGTTTACAGCAAGCGCTGCCCAAAGCTAATGAGAAACAAAAAAGTGTGTAAGCACTACATTAGCTAGCTAGACGACTGTCCTGCTAGGCAACCAGCATGCTAGGCGAATTATTTGTCTTTCAATAAGTAACTAAGTGGCGGTTTTGCCAAAGCATGAACTCGTACCTATCTAAATACTTTCTTATACCTTACATTAGAGTTTTAGCTTAGTTTTTCTTTTACATTTACACACGAGATAAAAAAATATCTCCAAATGTGTGGAAAGATCTAATCAAAGAGCATTCACTGAGTCCGTAATGCAATTTTCAAACTTATTTATGATTACCCCCTCACATTTAGACTTAACTTACACAGTAGTGAGCAAGCTCTGTGTTCAGAGACACCCCTGATCTGACCAACCCCTTTAACTAAGGGGTATTTAGGGGTACCTTTATCACATTATATTCACATATGTAAACTTTTGCCTCCAAGTCCAAACAGAAACTTTAAATTTTGAAAACCTGTACACGCACAATCGAGCCTCGGGGTAATTCAATTACTTGATGAATTGAATAATTAAATAATTAAATTAATTTGAACAGCTTTCAAAAATCGATTCATTTCAAATTCAGAGATTCCACTATATATCAATCTGGCTAATGAGAGGCATAAAAATTGCTACTGTGTGAATGCAGGGTTAGACTCCGCGCTCTCTCTCTCTCTCTCTCTCTCTCTCTTTCTCTCTCTCTCTCTCTCTCTTTCTCTCTCTCTCTTTTCATTTTCTCTAGAAGCCCTGGATGTGGCAGTAGGCCTCAAGCGAGGACAGCAGAATATAGAGGAACCACAGAGAGAAGAAGAACAGCGTGGTGACAAGGCGATGGCGTCTCGGTCCGCCCAGCTCCCCGCCGATGTTACCGCGGCGACGGTACATCAGGGCGAGCACGGCGAACACCGAGAAGATGCAGAAAAGCGTGAGGGAGAAGGCGAGGGATCCAGCGTGCACCTCGAACACGCCTCCATGAGCACGCCAGTACACGGCCGCCACGGACCAGGCCACGCCCAGTCCCACAAACACATTCACCGCATTGCTGCCTGTGACATTCCCAATGGAGGCGTCTGCATACACGTCCTGGACCGCCGCCACTTTACTCGCAAACGTGTCTGGGATACAGAAAAAGATAGACAAATTATTATTAAGAACATTATTGGGACACAACCCCGCACATGGGCAAAAGTATTCAGACACATAACCTGCAAGTGGCAAAAAAAATGTTTGTACATGCCCACGCTCATGGCCAAAAGTATTTAACAATCCCCCACACGCGACCAAAGCCATCTGCGCACCCCAGCGTGATCGCAAAAGTATCGGACACGGCCAAAACTATTGGAAAATCCCCCCCACACGAACAAAAGTATACAGATACATGAACATGAACATGGCCAAAAGTATGCGGACATGCCCTTGCACGGCCAGAAGTATTCAGACTCTCCCTTGAATGCGACCACAAGGACTGGGACTTACCTCTGCACATAACCAAAATTATTGAAGCAGTCCCTCATGCCACTTTTACACACAGATATAGTTTCTTCAGGAAATGTAGATCTAGGTTTTATTATTATTATTATTATTATTGCACTTAAGTGCAGCTCTCTTCATAATGATCTTCATATGAGCTTCATATGGATGCCTATCCGTCATGTCGCCTACCTGGAACAGAGGTGCCGAGGGCAACAAAGACGACAGCGGTGACGGAGTCCTTCAGTCCGATGGTGCAGCCAAAATGTGAGGCGAGGTCGCCGATGATGGCCGTCAGGAATCCAATGATGACGATGGAGATGAAGAAACATGCCCAGCCATTCCAGTACTCAGTGGGTGGAACACATGCAAACAGAACCTTCCAGAACACGGTGAGGAAATGCATGACGTAATCAAAGCAGGATGGGAGGCGCTCCTCCCCTGCATCATCATCATCCTCGTCTCCTAAAAGAGATCAAAGTTAGCTATCTGAGGGTGTGCAGACCCTTGGTTGGGAATCATGGGTCCAGTGTGTGTGTGTGTGTGTGTGTGTGTTTTCTGTGTTTACCTGCGCTAACAGTAATGGCCTCCATAAACTGCTCTCTCCACGAGTTGGTACCCACAACCAGAGCCAGGTTAGTCTTCTTTATCAGCTTATCCACTGTGTTCTACACACACACACAACACACACAGACAACACACAAGTCTGTTTATTGAGATAATATAAAAGGTACGGTTGTACCTTTATTGTCACATAGCATCCATTCAAACAATGTCTAATGTTATTATCCTTATTCTTAAAGCTATTAACCTACTTAACGCATTTTACCTTGCCGTACAGCAGCTGTAATGACACATGTAACAATGCAGCTTCTGGTGCAGAAAGTTTTATTAAACATACAGTATTACTAAACAGAAAGTGTCATTAAACACATGTGGCATCAGCATGAGAAGGCTGAATGCTAAGAAAAGTTGCCTGGCGCTGCCTTTCTTATAAACACAGAGGTAATGGTGATGATAATGAGCACAAGAAACGTGCATGGATGACAGGACATTTGTAGATTAGTGAAAAAAGTGCACTGGGAGACTGGGAATACAGAGACCGCCAGCCTCACCGTCTACGGCATTAGATTTAATTTCTTGACGGCAATCTACAATCCATGTCAGGAATCGGTTGCCATTAAACACGGCTCGGCAACTAACTTATTTCCCCAGCTGCAAACTAACGACCGTATTAGGAATATGAGAACGTGAAGAGACAAAATATGTAGATTATGTCCACGACAGGCTTAAAATGGCCACAGTAACACCCCCATAACACAAAAGAAATAAGTGCTTTTAAGACAAGCAATGCAACATATGGCAACATGTCAATTCATCACAAAAACCTGGTACCAATTCAGGCGAGAGAGAGAGACGGGTTCAAACAACTTTTGAATACATTAGACTGCCAAAATACTGTCTCGTTATCGTTATCGATAAAATGCCTTCAATTTTTCGTTTACGATATCGCACACTCCTACTTCAAAGTACTGCATCTTTTTCCAGGCAGCATTTCCACGCAGAGTAAAATGCACTCATCCTTTCACAGTATCTGCACACTTAAACACGTAAATATAACAGGAAGTACGTTTCACTGTCGAACAACGACACGTTTTGAGAGAAAGCACAAGAGGGGTAAGCGAATCAATCAACTGCATGCAGCTTTGGCGTAAAATCATCATAAATGTTAATATAAAGAAAATATGTGGTGAACGTTCATATTAAATCAATCAAAGTGAGAAAAATAATGCAGCATCTAATATCTCTAGTCAATACCGGTACACTACAGTATCCTATATAGCACATCTAACAACTAATGTCACAGGAAACATCATGAACATGAATCGACGCGTACTTGTATAGTACAGTATGTTATGGAAAGTAAAGTGCATGTGTACCTTGAACTCGTAGGACTCTTCGATGATAACCTCCAGTTTAGAATGCTCTCCCAGAACTGGCTTTCCCATCTCAGCTATTCTCCTCGCTTCTTCTTCCTCCGATGACATCTTCCTGTCGGGAACATCTGGGAAAGAAGCGAGTCAGATTTAAGCATCGCCACAAAATCTTCAGTTGTAGTAACCGTGCTAAGTAGAATTGATCGAATGGACAAGGGGCGTAGAAACAAAGAGGTGTACCTAATAAAGTGATTGGTGTATGTGTATGAATGTAAATGTATGATATTAAAGTCTACATTTGTTTACTATGATAATATGATTAGGCCATTAGTCAGTTGTCAGGCACTTAGTAATTGAGCCTGCACCCAGTTGTGGGCGTGTCTGCATGTTAATATTTCGTTCGATTACCGTACCTTGGAAATCACATGCTGACTGTCATCCAAACAGGCAGGATTTACATAAAGCATGTATACAAACATGTTCAACCAAAAAGCACACTTACAATCAGTGAGATAGATAATGCTACTTACCATTAGCTAATAACAGAGCTATGACAGCAAGAGTGAGACGAACAGATGAGGATGGAAAATGCAAAACAGAAAGAAATGTCAGTCATCAAAAATAGAAGATATAATGACAGCTGGAAAAGAATAATGAATTACAGGGTATGACAATGATATAATACAATGCACTATTTTAATCACATTTTAAATTAGATTGAGTCATTTGGCAGACTTACAACTGATACAATCTTACAATGTACAAGCCAAGCAATTGTGTTTTAAGAGCTTTACTCAAGGGCCCAAAAGTGGCAGCTCGGCAATAAATCTTGGACCTTCTGGTCCATAAACCAGTTACAATGGACTATATAAACAGAAAGTAATTATTGTTTTATTTTCATAATTTATCCCATCTTGTTTGCTGTGTCACACCAGTTATCGTGCGGTCTTCAACTCAGATTTACATCTATAGCGATTTTTACAGTGGAGCATTGTCACAAAACAGCTTTACAATTTGTAAATTATAAGGCCAGCCCTAAATTGAGTAAGCCTAGGGTGACAATGGGTAGGAAAAAAGGGACCGTCTTGGGATTATCTTGCCTTTTCCTGCCACTAAAAAAAGATCTTAAAGCGGATATTTTACAGGTATGTGCCATTTAACAACCGTGTTGAGTTCTGTAAAGCACGTCATAGATCAAAAGGGTCGCGGCAAGGGTCGCATAACTTCATTATGAGAGTGTGATGTACAATAAAGGGTAATTGCAGAAAGAAAAGTGCATTTAAGTGATAAATAAATGCAGCAGATTTAGTTTAGAACTGTAAACATGAATGTCATCTAGGCAGTATCGGAAGCCTTAACTGTCATACATGTCACTTCCTCCCGGAAAGCACACAAATATCAACATAAATAAGCAGACCTTGCTGGCTGCACACAACCAAGAGGGAATGAGTCACACTCATTACCAGAGCAGGCAATGCAAGATCACCTTTTCAGCACTTGAAGTCTTTAAATAGCTAAGACCAGCACAGCAACAGTATAAGGCTGTCACAATGATCAAGTGACCTGTGCTCGTCACATCTAGTTATATTTAGGCTAAGCCGACAGCGTGCTTGTAATGTTAAGCACAGTTCAAACTTTTCCTTTTCACCTCTCTGCTCTGTGTCCTAAAAGTGTCGGTGTGATGTTGCATTTGCAGGTGTAGTTCCTACATAGGCATGTAGTTAATGCAAAATATATCAATATTTATTGAAAAACAAACACTTTTAAGCAAAACAATAAAGTGTGGCATTAATAACATTTATGAAAGTAAAAATACTCTTAAAAAATACATTTAAAAGATTTAATTTGACCAGCTGTATTTATTACTTTTGCAGTAACGGCATGTTTTTTGGCACTGTGGTAGTTTTGTAATTCTATGGATTGTGAAGAAACAAACTGTGTGTGTGTGTGTGTGTGTGTGTGTGTGTGTGTGTGTGTGTGTGTGTGTGTGTGTCTGTGTGTGTGATAGCGTGTGGAGAGCTGGGGTGATTGAGTCCCTCTCAACCTGTCACTGTCTCCATCTTTTGTCCCTCTCTCCCTCTCTCGATATTTCTTTATTTCTTTCCATCTTCCCCTCTCAATTTTAATTTAAACCTATTACACCATGGTGCTAGCAGACAGATGTCACCATGGAAACAGTTACCAGACAACCACCTCCGCCTCATCTCTTACACTTCGAACGTATGCCTCTATGTCACACGTGTGTGTGTGTGTGTGTGTGTGTGTGTGTGGTGTGTGTGTGCTTGAAGCTTCCAGACTATTGCATCACTTCCTGTTCATTATGATAGAGCGACACAGAGTGGCTGTTTAAAAACAAACACACAAAAATGACCGAAAATGTCTGTCAGTGATGCCACGGAGAGGAAAGGCAGACATTCAGGATTGTGCGTGGGTGTGTGGGGCTGTGAAGGAATTTTTCCGAAACGAGTGAAGCAAGATGAGTAATCACCACCTTTAGGGCTTTTTAGTGTACACTTAATGTACATTATTAACCAGGGCTGTGCTTTTTTTTACCCGCTGATACTGAAAACTCCTCATTTTGCTCCCACTCACCCTGCCATTGGGGATCCGGAACCTATGCCTGAATGCAGAATGCACAGATGGGGATGTACACTAAACAGGACACGAGTGACATGTATCATGTTAAGCAATCAGTCCCATTTTGTGTCATAATTGTGATTAAAATAGTAGCAATCTGTTAACTAATAATTACTGAATTAACCTGTCATGGACTGGCATCAGTGAAATCTTACACCTCCACCATATGTTTTCTGAGCCCCTGGGACAGAGTTTGCTTAACTTAACGTAACATCCGCATTAGTAGCTATTTTGGCGCAACAAGTTACCATAACGCATGTCTTTGTCTCCTCACAAAGGAATAAAGGGTAACGTCTAAGAAACTAAAGGCCTCTCTCAAATTGGCTATTGCTAATATTCGCGAGTCCATCATCAAGAGGACATTGAACAACAATGATGTGCATGCCATGGTTGAAAGGAGAAAGTCACTGCTCATAGTAGAGACAATAATAAACCTAATTCATGTCTTTATTCTGCATGTGGAAACTGGAGAACCCAGAGTAAAGCAAGGAAGCACTGAGGACTCCGCCCAGGCACGATGGTTTGGGGGTTGATTAAACATGCTGTTTCACAGCAGCTTTCCTTGAATACACTGGTAAAAGTGTGGCTTACTGTCCGAAAAACCCACGGCATAAATTACGTATGTATGCTATTCCTGAAACTCATGGAGCACCCACGCACCAAAAGTGGAAATTTCTAAAATCTCAACAAGCATCAAACTTAAACTAGAGTAAAGTGAAACAAATGAAATATTAACTAACAAATCTAAATCAAGTTGTTATGGTTCCTGCCTTTCGCCCCGGAGCATTCGGTCGTCCTCGCAGGTGGCCATTACAGAGCAATCGGTGAGGTGGTTTCTATCCAGTGGCTAATTTAGGACCTGATTACGAACATCTGTTGTCCCCGTTCCTTAAGTGCAGGATACAGCTTTGTTCATGGCCAGGTCGCCTCACTCCACTCAGTATGAGTGCCCGACCACCAGCGTGCTCGCACACTCCTTCTAGGGTTAGTCGGTAACGTCCCAGGACTAACAGTGCTGATGGACGCGTACGGGGGAACCCCCAAGGTATTCAGTGCTTTAGTGCGTAGCGCTTCTCGTACGCCTGAGCTCATGCTCTTCCTGTCCTCGCCCTATCGTGTTCTATGCACACCTGCCCCGTTGGTGCTTCGTCACCCCATCGCGATCCGTTGGTGCGTTGGTTCCAGTCGGGACGTAACAAAACGGCGCACCATTTCTTCCTTTTGGTTTTTTTGCGTTCAGGAGCCTTTCGCTCCATTCTTCTCCTCCTTTTAGTTTTTCTATATTATTTCCCCATTATTATTATATGTCATGGGATTCCGTCACTCCCACATCCTTGGGTCCTACCACATCCCATAACACAAGTATTGCAGAAAAAAAAGAACAATTCTCACATTCCACTGTAATCAGAATCAGCATAGCCTAAAATGACTGTAAATGTTTGCTATAGATAAATAAACAGTGGTAGGGCACTCAAAATGATCTGAACACCACCTTAAATACAAACTCCATGCTTTGATGTCTTGTTGTGAAACGATTAAACGCATCATAAAGCCATTTAACTGAAGTTCCAGAAGAAGTGCTTTCTTTATTGAGATGTATCACCCTGTCCTGTTTCTGTGACATACATCTATCCCAGTAGTTTTTTAGCATGCCCTCACCCACTCTGCCTCGCCATTTCCCCTCTTGGGAGTCCCTGACGACTTATGCTCAGTCCATTACTGTATTAACTGAAGTGAAGTGTGAGAGACGAGCCCTTGGAGAAGTCAGGGAACAAGCAAACATAAATGCCCTCTTCGGCAGCAGAACTTGACCACAATGCATTGACCTGACCCAGTTTCCATTTCAACATGGAATACCATGGTGGGCAAACCAATGTGCTGAGACCAAACCAAAAACCTTCACACTGCTAAAATAAAAATAAATAAATTAAAAAAATAATAATAATTTAAAAAAAATTTAAAAAAAAAATTTAAAAAAAAAAAAAAAAAAAAAATATATATATATATATATATTAGAATTGGGCATTTGTATATATA